>JANSTX010005015.1:0-20870 GCA_027564355.1 Penthetria funebris | reverse complement strand
TTTTGGGCTATTTTGCAATTCTATTTAATAAATACTTATATATTATGTTGTGATCCGTTAAACAATTACCAGGGCCTGCAATAATTGGCGATGCCAATTATATTTCTCTCGTTTTTTTTTTTATTTTAACGGATATTTAAAATTGTGTGTATTTTATCTTTAGTTTACACATTAAATTTTATAGTTTTTCTTAAGTTCATGTCAATTTGCAATAAGGAAATTACTCATAATATGTAAGGCATTGATACGAGTATATACTACAAGTTGCTAAATTAGTATATAAAACTATATTGTTGATGTTACTAAATATTTTCTAATGCATAAATACGAGTATGTACCTAACATATGTGACTTGTTGTAATTGAAAAACAGAGTATTATTATGTAAAAAGCTAAAAAAAAAATGAAATACAAAAAATAGTCAAGACATCAAAGAAAACTAAAAAGTAAATAGAAAGTTGAATGGACTATAGTTGTACTGATTCTAAGATAGAATTTTCCCGCAATAAAAGCAACAGCCGTCACAGTGAAATGCCATATAGAAATCAATAAATTGTTGCGCTTTTTTCCTATAAATTTTATACTTGTATATATTAAGTGCATTCTCAATTCCAGTATAGTTTCCCATTAGAAAACTATATGTACTGAAAGAAGAATGTAAGGTTGCATTTCTATTCCATTTTACTTTTTAATAAAAGCTTTTAAACTATCTGTACCTATAGGCGCCCCTATATTCGTATGGGTAGAATAGCAAGCATTTAAAACTTGACAGGGAAGGAAAATGTTAAACGGAAAATATTGCATGATTTATTTATTTTTATATATCCTTTTTAATGTGTATTTTTCATAAAGATTTTATTTTTATTTGTATAGAAACTATACAGATTTTCTTTCATGCTAAAATTTAATGAAAACATATTGAATGAAATGTTGTGGATAAGAAGAAATTGCATGTATAATAATTAAAATAAATTTATTTAAATTTTATAACCACTAAAGTTTATGGCAGATTTTTGTAAAAATTAATTCAATTTTATCGAAAGACTTATGGTAATTGATTTGTATGATTGCAGTCTATTAGAATATAGAATTTTCATTTACAATGAGAGAAACTTCATAAATTATTATCCTTTATGTAAAAATAATAATTATTATTTTAATAGATTAACTAATCGATAATTCGTTATAAAAATTAACTGAATAAAATCCATTTAATTCCGTTGTCATAAAATGTCAATTTCATGATGTTATGGAAACATCAACTATAAAATTCCGGTACGATAAGAAAAAACGAATGCAAAATCATAATGTCTTTACTCTTTTTCTTCTTGTTTCTCTATACATTATTCCCTATTAATGGTCGACCCTGTTGCATCTCAATTTATTATTCCACAAGTTTCTATACTTTATGTATTGTCCATATTTGCATTTGAATCTGTTCAAATAATACTGAACTACCGAAAATTTAAGTAGTTCGTGGGCAACCTCATTTCCAATATTTAAAGCCAATTTTACATTATTGTCAACGCATTGCGTGGTCGTACCATCTGAATCTATTTTATGTGATTATATTGGTAATAATGTTGTTAATAATTGTGTTTTTAAAACTCACAGTAATTAATGCATTTTAAATAGATTAATCCATGAAGGCCTTATCTGAATTTTACAGTTTGTGAATCATAAGTAGTTAAAGTGTTCTTGTTTATTTGTTTAGTGCATTGTGAAAATCATGAACATATAAAAATATATATTGGACAAAATAGTACTATATTTACCATAGAATAAAACTGTACCTGGTTGTAGCAACTCGGTTACATTTTAATTCAAATATTTTGCTAATGTTTAATGAAACCAAATTTTGTGGTATAGCAATAAAAATGAAAATGTAAAACAACAGTAATTGATGTATGATATTTGATATTTGTTTTCAGATTCTTTGATAAAAACCTACATACAATAAGGCAACCTTATCGCGATCGAAGAAAATATTCTCCATTACTTAGTTTGATATAATAGTGACATTAATTCGTTACATTATATTTTTACACAATTTTGAATTGACAAACTTAAATGCACATACATTTTTGACATTGCCGGTCGGTGATATTGCGAAATACGTACATGACGCGGTCGTTGGTGAAAAACCGTCATTAAGGAGGCTATTAACAGTGTAATGGGGATGAACTGAAGAGCCTGAGATCGTAAAGAATGGCGGTTGGTTGATATGCTCATAATTCTGTTTCTCTTGTTTTTGAAATAAAATTAAATTAATCGATTTTCGTTTAAATATAACGAGAAAATTTACTAATGTATTTTATTATTTATTTCCATATTTGTTATAGTAACCTATTTCGTTTAATGTTGATTTTCATCTTTATTGATACAAGGCAAAAAAAAAAATACTATTTGTAATATCATAAACTTGAATTACAATCACAATATTGACCCCCTATTTTTTTTATTTTTATTTATTTTATTGTATTTTATATTGACATTTCACGATTTTTAAACATTTTTATTTTTATACGAAAAACATCATCATCCTTTAAATAAATTGCTATATAAATGTTTTTAAAAAGAGAATATACACAAACAACTATTATTTATTTTATCAATGCACATAAATGTAAATAAGAAATGCAAATAAGTTGCAGTAGCATAAATAAATGAAACATATGTTTATTTAAATGATTATCCAAATCTTTAACTATATTAAGTAGCCAAATGATCTGTGCAGTGAATCTGCAGTTGCGTTGATCAACAATTTCGAGTTTGAAGATTTTGATTATCAATATTTTACTGTCATATTTCAGTTGACAGGTTTCTTAATATATCTGTTCTTTCTAATTTAAAAGTTAAACTTTATATTTATTTTAGAATTATTGTGTAATTTCTTCAACTGTTCATTAATTAAAAACACGACGTGGAATCTCTTCTCTACGTTATGATATTGGCGTTGTTTAAGATATTGAAAATTATGTGAAATTGTTTTAATTGCATTTTTAATTAATAATAATTCCAGTGTTATATTCATACCTTTCAATTGACTGAGCCGACAAGAATGGTAATAGGTGTTTTTATTTTAATTTATTATTATAGCAGTTATACGAAATCTATTTTAAAAATTCAGAAGATTGTGTAAATCCATAGCTACCTACTTTATTTGTGTAAGTCTTCTAACAAGACTATAAACCTTTGGTCATATATGGTTCATGAATCACACGACATAATTGACAAATATCCTGTAATCATGTTTCCGATGACACAACGTGAGCCCATAAATGTAGGTTGATTAACCTCTCTAGATGTTACATATAAATATTGATAAAAAAAAAAAATTACCATATAAATAAGTAATCTAAAAAATGTACATAAATTACATAAAAAAAAGTATTTAAATCATTTTAATTAAAACATAACAAATATCTTGTTAAAAATAAATTTATCATTTTTTTCCATCTACGAGTAATATCCTAATTTAATCTAAATTTAAGTTGACACCTAATTTAAAAAAAAGTCTTATCTCTTGCCCATGTTATGTATTCTTTAGGTATTTTTAATTTTTTTTCGTTATGGCCACTTAATATTTCATTAATAATTTTTTTTTTCTCCACCTGTCTTGAAATTATCAACATCTAAGCTTGAAGAAACCATATAAAATCTCATCAAACTCTTGTTTTTTTTTTGTTTAAATAATTTTCTCATCTTTTTCCTTTAATTGTATGTATCAGAAATTTGAATCTTAAACACAAGGTTGGCTACTTAAAAGTAAAGCGTAACCGAAAAATGTTGACCCTTCCAAAGAAGACACGTTAACTTGTAGACATATTATACATATCAACATATTGTCATATGATTACACTTCTACTATATTAATCGTATGTATCTTTTAAAATCACCATCAACATCCAGCATTATCATCATCATCTGTACCATCTCAATATCATTGTTATGATCATATGCTATAAGTTTTCAGATGAATGAAATTAATGAGGAAGAAAAAAAAAAAAGTATATTTTACATTATTTTAAGAGTAATCGAGGATAAGGCATAATGAACAGAAAAATAAAACCACGAACATAAAATTTACTCATATGGTTTGTTGATATTATTTTATAATAATTTGTTATTTTTTTGTGTTTCAAATATTGTTAAATCAGTTCGAAGCCAACTGTTAAATGACGAGGAGGTTCTATCTTCAATACGTAACTTTATTGTAGCGTATGGCAAAAATGAGTATGGTTTACGATACAAAAATTTAAAATCAGCTCGCGCGTAATTTTTTTTTTTGTTTTTTTTTTGAAAAAAAGGTTCTTAAAGTGATAAAATTAATTATACAATATTTGATTTAAATAAATAAATTAATTTAATAGTTTGATTAAAATAATAATTATTTGTGCAT
This sequence comes from Penthetria funebris, assembly GCA_027564355.1. Classification (NCBI taxonomy): domain Eukaryota; kingdom Metazoa; phylum Arthropoda; class Insecta; order Diptera; family Pleciidae; genus Penthetria; species Penthetria funebris. The sequence goes on along the minus strand of JANSTX010005015.1, from coordinate 16,469 downwards.
ATAAAAATTGCATTTAACGTGAGCATTACTACTCGTATAGTGTAATGAATTAAATTGTTTAAAGAAAATTTGTGAAAAATTCATCAGTACATTTTTGTACTCTATGAGAAAATTGGGAAATTCATTAATTTTCATATTAATTTAATTATTGTTTTTATGTTGATTTGTATTTATTTTTATGTGAATTAACAAAACCACATGCGTTTGTGTTTACAAAATTTAAATTTACTTAAATTTGAGTGTGCAATAATTTTTAAATTATCAATAAATTTAATGTTTATGTTTATTTCTTCAAAGAAATTTCAATCAAATAATTAAGTGGTTTTATATGCAAATGAAATCATCCAGCTTAATATTGATTTTTGCAAATGATATATCAATTTAACATATTATATTTTGCGGTTGATTGAATACATTTTTTTATTCTAATTATAAAACATTAATGATAAATTACACAATTATATGTCAATTAAAAAAAAAAAAGCAATAAGGAAATAACGAATAAAAGGATATTAATTAATTTATTGAATTGCTAACATCAACAACAGAACAAAACAACAAAAAAAAAAAAAGGTTTGGATTTATTAATAGACAATTTACGTTTTTAACAAATAAAAATATGTCATTAAATAAATTTTAAATTTTATTGAATTCATGTGGTTTACATTGACCAATAAATTCACATTGTTAATGGTTTATTTAACATTTTAACATTTATTATGCTTTGATGGTGAAACGAAAATGGTAATTAATGTATCCAATCGTGCCATATATTATTTATATGAAATTTCCATTTATGGCCATTTAATATTGTCTTTTCTTGTGATCGCGTTGCAATCAACATTAAAATCTAATACCATTTAATAGGTCCGAAAGATAAATGATATGCAACAGGTCATTAAATATACGTGCCTTATATTCTGCAAAAATATATTTTAACTACATATATTCTGTATCCTAGGCTTCATCTATTACTGCAAAAAGTTGGTCACAACGAACTCGAAAATTTGGTACTTGCTGATAAAATAATGTTCACTGTTCAGAAATACGTGCATTGATCGGAAGACTTAACCACAACGTAAGTTGCCATATTCAACAGGAAGATGTTTTTTTTTAAATTGTCTAAAATCCAGTGGACGGTCCTTGTATATATACATATATGTTATTCTTTTGTTAATTTCAGGCGCACTTAGTATAATAGATATCTCAGTGTCATAACATCGCGATCTAATAATAAATAAAATTTATGTGCTTCCGATACATAAATCCAAAATTGTGTAAAATACTATTTATTGCTATTTGTGTCGCAGTATCAAATTTATAAATGTCAACATTTTCTCGTTCACCAAAAAACTGTTTTATTTTATTTACCATTTCCGGATTCATATCAGCACAAACTATCGCATAGAACGATGATTTTTAAACAGTAAAATCGAAATATCTCGCAGAAGGTTACTGCTATAGATTTTCTGTCTAAAAATGATAGATGCAATTAGTTTCAGTGATTTTGTGATCCTTTTATTCCAAACCTATTTATTGAGACGTTTAAGAAATATTTCAATTTTTATTCATAAAAAAAAGTTCGGATAATTATTTGATTTATTTTGAGGATGGAAATATTTGCCCTGAATTGATTATATCACAAACAATTCTAAGATGCGTTGCAATATTTCCTATTTCGTATTTCCAATGTCATGTTAACATACACTGTGCATATTTCATGTACAAAATTGTAATCATTTTTATAGAGTTTGCTAATCACAAACAGTTTACCATAATATGTATACAATGCTCAGAAGATTTGTCAATTATAAATTCTTGAATACCATCTGTTAGTATTTAGTAATAAATTATACATGCTTATGAAAGATTAATTAAGAATTCATAAAAAATTTTTTTTTAGTAATTTTTAATGTTAAATATGTAATATTTATATTTTCTCTTAATTAATCATTAAATGATTTAATAGTACGTAGTTTTACACACTTTCAGACACCACTTATTTTGTGCTCTAGGATATAAAAACTGTTTTTTTAACCCTGCAGGAGAATAACGCTTGTATTGAAAATTGATGGTTACAGGATACATTTTAACTTTAAAACAAGTTACGTCAGGTTATAGACAATGATTTTTTCACCCTGAATCAGAACAACTGACTCAATGAATAGATTTTGTTTCAGGGTAAAAACAATACTTTAGAAGTAAACTTGAGTGTCTCATTTGAATATAGTTTTCGTAATTAATTACCATCATACCACATAGATATTACCGTTAGATAACCGTGAAATTACTTAAAATCATGAAACCGCATAAAGTAGTAAATAAGAGCTGAGGACATTTTTAAAAAAAAAATAATATCAGTAGAGCAGGAACGTCTTTTCATTGTGTAGCAGAATAACTGCCCCCATAAAAAGATAGATAAAGGTTGTCACTGAGATTTTACCTCTTGTTTGAATATTGGCAATCATGTATGTGTATTTTATGACAGCGTTATCGTTGTTTAATATAATACATTCTTTATTTACTAGAATTTACTATTTTTATAATCTGACATTGAATTTAGTAGTAAACGTCTGTATATTATTTGACGGTAATATTATAAAGCAGAAACATCAAATGACAATGGAAACGAATTAGTAGTTTTCCATTTCTAAATTTGAAGAAAAACTGTGGTCTTCTTGGAAGTTGTACGTCATTTATAAACTATTTTTGGACAGTATTATATGTTTAAACTTATTTGACCTATTACAGTTGTTAGTCTGCAAAAAAAAAAAAAAAAAACTTATGCTCTTAATCATTTCTGTTAAATAAATGCAGTGAATTTCTTTCTAATAAAAATAATTTAAAAAAATAATATTAGCAATAACAGTTCTAAAAAATTCTTAATTTAATGCTCGATCGACTTGATTGTTTTTCATTTTTTTTTTTTTTAAATTGACACAAAAATTCTTAACAAATTTTTGCAATAAATAATCGATTTTTTTTTCTTTCTTTTTTTTTGTTAAATACACGCGTTCCTAATTTAAATTGAATTAAATTAGCATATAATTAATTAAATGGAAAAGAAACGAAAAAAAAAAAATTGAATTGATTATTTGCTAATTATCATATAATGTTTTACCGTTTAATAGATCCAAAAATTACTTCCGATATATTTTTGTGTTTCATTTCATATGCACCGTTTCTATATAATTTATAATTTAAATGACGTTAAGTAACTACTAATTGATAGATTATATACGTCAACTTTAAGTGAAGACGTAAAACAAATTGTCTTTTTAAAACAAATATTCGTACTTGTAGTCTTGTACGAGCATATACACAAATTTATATATTGGCTTGATTGTGTTTTAAAAAAAAACAGCAGTTTTTTTTTTTTTTAATAATTCCGTTTTGCATGTGATTAGAATATTAAGCAACCTCTTTTTAATTTTTTTTTTTTTATTTAAAATTCGTTGTTAAAATCTATTCTCGTAGTAGAGAAAGAAAATTATTATACGAAAATTTGTATGGTTCCTAATGAAAATACGCGAACAACTGACGACCTGAGTAGAAAGACTTAAATATGTATATGGAATTTTTTCGATAATTTATGGCCTTTTAAAAGGTATTTTTAAAAATTAAAATGTATGTTTTCTTTTTGTTTTTTCTTTTTTTTTTGTTTGTAATTGTTCTGTAATAATTTCTCGTATGTGTCACAAATTTATGTGGTAGAATACATAAATTTTGTGTTTTGTAATAATTTCTCATCTGTCACAAATTTGTGCGGTAGAATGCATAAATTTTGAGCTTAATAACCTTTGTAAAAAAATTCTTTTTGTTTAAATTTTGGATTAAATTTGTATATAAAATAGGTTTTGCATTTCTTGTATCTTAGAAATTCACAATTCTGAAAATTTACTGCTCGTTATGATATGAAATGGTATTTGATCTCAGGTGAACAACAGGTTTAGGAACAGTTTTTTTTCTTTTTTTGTAAATATTGTGTCTCTAATGTTTCATTTTTGAATGATAAATAGTTTCTTATTTCAATTAATTGTATAACTGGGGCACGTTGAATTTATTTAAGAATAACTCAATGTTCAGGGCAGTACATCCGTCATTTAATATTTTTTTTTGTGAGATCTACTTCAGATCTTTTACAACGTGTGGCAATGATAGAGTATGTCCAATATTTTGTCACTTAATTTACTGTTAAGTTCGGTAAACAAAAATATTATCTGAATGTGGCTCATATTGTGATGAGAAAAACTGCTATTGTATAGAATATGTAGGATAGCTTTGCCCGATTATGGGTCAAGCAAAATTTTCTAAAATTTTCCTAATATTTGGAGATGCATATTTTAAACATGCAATTAATATTTTTTTTATATTCTTGAAAGTTGCCCTAGTAGTGAACCAATTTCTTATGTTTTAATTAAAAAATATTTTTAATTTATTTTTAGAATGTAACTTGACCAGTGGAGGAGTTTAATTGACGACTTTGTTTACCTACGCAAATGTATTCAAATTTATATGTAGATTTTAACCTGATTAATAATAATCCTATATTCTAAATGTGCATTTCAGATTGATTCTTTAAATCGACGTGATTAAGGCGAGTTTTAAAGCATGGACCAATGACTTTTTTATTGTATTCAATATTTGAGTCTAAATAAGAGCAATTATCTACATAAAATATGTTTAATTGATTCAAATTAAAATATCTAACTTGATGTCTTAGGTTTACTAATACAAAGTTAGCGATGTTGCGGTCTTAGAAAATTAAGACTTTCTGTTATTTCCTGAAATTTGAGTTGTGTTATGAAGTTATATATGTACGCTCTGCATGTAATTAGATGAGTATATATTAAATACATTCTATATTAGATTCTTGTTATAGATGAATTCAATAAAATAAAAATCCTTTTAAAAAATTAATAAAATTTCGTAACGCTTTATGAATTGTATATGCAATGGAACTGTTACAGACTGTATTATAACTGGAGCCAACCACTTTCCTTGCTTAATATAAATCATTTTTTTTTTAGTTAGTCATCTTTGTGATTATTTTTGTTACACATTTTTCTTGGAATTCTTTTTAAACCAAATAATTTATTTCCCAATTATATGCGGTCTTCAGAAAATCAATAAATGCCACTGCGTTTAAAATTAGTTTATTGTAACATTTTAAAAGATATATAAATGAGTATTATACTCCTATATATACCGAGTATTTTATCATGTATTGATTGACTACTTTTCTAGGGGGTTGAATAATTACTGAAAAAATTTTGTTTAAAATTAATACAAGTCAATGATTATTTTTTTTTTTCAAAAAACTAATACTAGTAATTTTTCTTTCATGTCAAATAATTCAATTAACATGACTGTGAAGTAATGATAAATTGAACATGTAAAAGATTAAACTGAATTTTTTATAGCTTTTTATTTCAACAAAACCCTTTTTTATAAAAAAAAATTAAAATAAATGAATACGAGTACGTACATAATTTAAATACACTTTAAAATTTAATTTATTTAAATAATTTTACAATTATTTGATTACCCCAAGAAAAGGACTTCTTAGAATAATTCGTAACTATTCGTCCATATATGAACCTAACTAAAAATCTAATTAAATTTTATATCAAAGTATAAATACTCGTTATATTAATGCAGGCTGAGACTCTTATTTGTATATTCGAAAGAAATAAATAAAATTTCTACAATTTCCCTAAGGATTTGTAAGCTTGTTATTTAAGAAAATTGCATCAGGAAATTTTTAAAAGTACCAACCTACACACATATTTTTATATACTATTTTTGTAATTACCTTTAGCTTACTGGTTGCGTTCTTATTAACATAATAGAGAATTATGAACCTTTTTGAAAACGATATTCTAATTAGTTATGTATAACATCGTTTATATATGTCTATTTTATAGCCTGTGTGCATACTACAAATCATCATAAAAATAGAATTAAAATGTTGTAAAATGCATGAATATATCATAGTTCCAGAGGATCTATGTATACTAATAATGCTTGAAAGTCAGTTCCTAGTCATGAGAAAGAACGTCGACCAGCTTTCATATCATCATTTTGGAGACCACACAATATGATCAAGATTTTTTTAGCCTCGATCATACACAATTATTATTCATAGACGAGTTTATATTCCGGAGAAAATACAATATACAAATTACATTTTATGATTTTACTGAATTTATTTGAAAAGTCGATACTAATTTTGTGCAATTTACTGCGATCCCTTAAATTTCTAATACTCGTATACAGTAAGATACGTCGATCATTTTTCAGTCACTAAAATTTTTATTTCTTTCCATATACAATGGTTTTATTATTGCGTTTATTATTACAGGTTATTCCACTATCCGTAATCTGTGGAGTTGTTTGATTGCATTCAGATTTTCCAGATATTAGCGAGATCAAACTACCGCATCCAAATATCGTTTTAAGCAAATGTGGTTAAAGCATAGAATTTTATATTTTTGTTTTGATAAATCTGATGAATTGCTAAATTAAATTATGCTCCCATATTTTTCGACTTGTAAATTGCAATAAGGGTTATCGGGGTTGGGGTTTTTTTTTTTTACAACATAATATTTATAATGATGATGATGATTTAAAATTCATTAATTTCTTGCATTAGAAAATTAGTTTATCCATAAATTCTATGTTTGATGGTAACATATTATATTTTGGGGAGATGCGTAAATTCCGGGTACTCAAATTATTTAAAATTTCATGTCAATTGTATTGCTTAGAGATATTTCGTCATTACTTTTGCATAACAATTGTCATCAATTAATTATAACCGTTGGGATATTATAATCCAATGTCAACTTAAAGTGCACCAATCTCACGACATGTTTGATGAAATAATTTATAACTTTTTAATATCCGTGTTTTTAATTGAAAGGCTCATCTTTAATATTAACATAAATTAATGTTAATAAACGACAAGGAAAAAACTGAACTGACATTCATAAATAATAATTTAATATTACAATTTATTAAAATTCCATACACAATGGTGTGATTTAAATTAATTTATTAAAATGTCGGTAAATATAAAAAAAAAAGTTTTTGAATTGCATACATTTTTAATCGTATTTTATATTGAATTATTATTAAATTTTGGTCAACCACAAAATCATTTTTAAACAAAAATTCCACATTTAAAAAAAAAAAGAAAAGATTAAAAATGTAAATGAAAAAAATACTCGTATATACGATGACATGTAGTCAGAAAAAAAAATCAAAACAAAATTTTAAAAAATCATTTTAGCATAAATGCATTTAATGCATCGTATAAAAATAATTAAAAAGATGAGAGAAACATTTACCAAATTACTTTATGGTTATATGCACTTTAAAGACAAAATAAATATTTTTATTTTTCAAGTGTTGAAATATTTACAGATGAGTGCATAATAAGTACATATAAAATGCAGAACAATGTAAAAAAAAATAATAGGGTAAATCATAATCATTATGTCACTTTGCTTCTAATTATTGACAAATGATTGAAATTTCATTTGCAAATGCATGATGTTATAATTTTAACTAATTTATAACGGAATGTATATTCTCCTTCTTGAAATATCAAAACCATGTGCTGATTTGGGTTCTGCATGTTCAATTGAACCACTTGACGCAAAGCAAGATCCGGTCGTGATCATGAATAAAACTGCTTTGTTCATGATCGTTTATGTACGCACAGCCGAATCTTACATAGCCTCAAATGGATAAATTAACAACTATAAACACATACAGAACACGTAGCACACGTGAAAAAACAATTGGGTGCAAAATACCAAAAATATTTTTTAGTATATATTCATTGCAAATAAATTTTTCATTAATTAAATTATGAGTACATTTTGTAATTGTTCAATAAGTTTTCAAACAGGGAAACCTAAAACAAAGTATTTAGCGAAATAAAAATGGCAATTTAAAACAGTCTTGAATCGATCGTTAAGATCATTAGATAGAGCGTTACAAATAGAGGCTGGGTACTAAAATTGAGGAAGTGATCCAAACTATTAGCGATATTATAAAGGATTCGTCGTTACCAATTTCACGTCCAATACTTAAATTTTAAAAAATCACAGAACAATACATATAAATGGTGTTCGATTGATTATTTGATTAATATTTTCAATATGTTTATGTGATTCATGCAAGAACTAGTAGACCGGAAACAGACCTGTTCTTTACAAATACTAGTTTCCAGTACTAAATTGATCTTGTCGTGAATAACAAGAACAGTAAGGTAATATGACACCTGTTCTCACACTTTCTAAAATAGCTTTGCAGTACCTTCACGACTATTTTATCCATTCGGTGGTAATATGTCGGATGACCACATTTCATCAATACTGGAATATAATAAAAATGCATAGAATTTTTGTTGTCAACTCAGTTTTCAGATTAAATGATTGTAAACTGAAATTATATACATCTGTACAACTGGATTAGATTTAAATTTTATTATCAGAGTCTAATTGTAAACAGAATTCAACATGTTTTATTTTCAGATATTCTATTTGATTTTTCAGTATGAGAGTCATCATTTGCATTCGTCCTTGTGAAAAAGTTTACACTTGATGAGTAATCATTTTTTATTGTGTTTGTTTTTTTTTTTACTACGAAAAGTGTATGTAAATGTGACAATATATTTCAACATCAAAAATTACATACTCTATTATTTTTCTACATAAATATAAATTAAGGTTTGGTTGTAATTATGCAGTTGTGTGAATCATTTAATTGATATAATATTATTTTCTTAATACTCTGAATATTAATTTGAAACACATCTAGTGTATAAGTCATACGAACCTATTCAAAATGCATTTTATAATTTTTGTATGTAGAAATTAAAATAAAAATATTTCTCTTTTATTAAATGCATTATTATTGTCTGCACACTATTTCTATTATATCGAATTTTAATTTAATTCAATGGTAATTCGAGGGCGGTTAATTGCATTTAAAAAATAATCATTGTATAAGATCAGAAAATGTTCATTTAAGAACTAAAGACACTGCCGCACCGGAAATAAAAATACTGAATTATAAGTGCATAATCAAAAAAAAGAATGCACACACATTATATGAGTATATGCATTTTTATTTTCTAATGGAACGAAGAGAACATTATTTGGATGAGAAATATCAATATTGAACAATAAATGCCATGAATATTATTGGATCTGAATCAATATTTACAAAACGATCACTTGTGCGTATATATACGTCTAAAATATTATTGGAAAATAATATTATTGTTTATTTTTTAATATTTGCCAGGAAACTCACCAAAAAATTTGACTCATTTCACATTACTTCAAATAAGAAATAAAATCTATTTACGAAAACATCTTTAAAAATTTGTGTAAATACAAAAATTATAACTTTATCAATTCTCATAAATGAATTTCCTGCCACTTATTAGCATCATCATCATCATCGTCTGATGTGTGCCATAGACCCTGGTAAAGATCCCTTAATATAATCTCATCCATTATAATTATTTATACATGATGACAGTTAATTTAATAACATGTAATTATAAGACTGTATTATATAAGTATAAGACTTAATAAAATCTTATTATTTATATGAATTATTTTAAATGAATGAAGGCGGATTAAGTTGACAAAACTTCTATGTTCTTGTATACACGAGTATACATAAATTTATATGAGTTATGTGTAAATTAGAAAAGGGTAAGGTAAATATAAATTATTTCATATTCAACTTAACTATCAAGTATAATGAACCCAACTATAAGATTTGCATATAAATCTTTGCAACACGAAGGATATGGTAATATGAATCAGAAAAGTATTATTGGATCATTACCCATATTTCAAACGCAAGAAGAACTTGTAAAAAACATTATATCTCAAAGCAATGGGAATTATTCTAAAGCAAGAAAATTGGATGCCAAAGGAACCGAAACTGTGAAACGTGTAAAGATGTTTTTTTTACGTATGATCAGCATCTCCAAAAAGGCAAAAATAAACAGATTTTTGCATCGTATTATTATTGACGATGTATTCACTATGTCAAACAACATTCATGATTCCAAGCGTATGTTATGTATGTAAATGTTATCTATTAAAAACTACTCTATCCTACCGAAACAATCACAGATGCCAAAAAAAAAAAGCTCGATTCGTATATATCCTCAATTTTGTTTAACGTCTAAGTAGTGGCTAGCTATTGACAAAGCAAAAAAACCAAGTATTCTTGTAACATGCACGTTTGGCAGCTAATTACCATCATAATTTATAAATTTTAGCTGCCTGTTTTTGCAACAGTAAATACAGTTGTGTCTTACCCAAGATCTTACCTGAATTACATTTGCATAATGAAAATCAAAAATTAACTTTTTATTATTAGTAGTTCATAATTTTGCGGCAATATTGACCATGACCTCCCTCAGATGACCCTCTATTGAAATAATTAAAATCAGATATTTTTATTAGCATAGCTGCCGAATAGGCTTTGAGGGTATTAATAGGTCATTAATAACAATTCGAAAGTGCACCCCGACAAATCGCTGTGCTAAATTTAAAAGAATCAGAAGTGACGCCAATCAAAATAAAAACTGACCTGGACACCCTATCAAAAAAAAAAGAAATTTTATTTTTCAAATCAGGATAAATACCATAAAGGAACAACCTTGATGATAATGCCCCTTGCCAAAATCTTTCAAAAGTGTTAGTAATCGATTTCCGCACTCTCATCAATCATATTTATGATCTACCTTAGATTTCCGTCAGATAAGTGGATCATGAATAATATTGTTAGATTTCAAAATACAATATGATCGGGAAATTCAAGATTTTTTTTTTTTTTTTTTGCAAGACCTTGGATCTTGAAGATCAGATTTTAAACTCTTTTTCGGAATAGTCACTAAATTATTATAAAAATCCTGTATTAATTGAATATAAAAATGTTTCATGTTAAATTCGGGCCTATGCACAATGATGACGGTGTCATATTTAAATCGTTTATTTGATACTTATTTCAGAGCATGACAGCGAATATATTTGCCTTTTATATATGGAACTTGTTACGTAGTTGCCATTTAAATCAATAAGCATGAAAATGGAGCACTTAATAAAGTTATAGCTTATATCGCGCCCCGACAAATGACTAAACACTTTTATTGCATTTCCGTATTCGTATCAGTATTTTTTATTTCATTTGACGCTTGAATTATAATAGTTAGTATGTGACATAATCATTGTTGCACATAATTCTAGCCCGAACATATGTTATTCTGTGGATAGGGTCAAACAGGATGTTTACATTTTTAATCTTAATGCATTACTAACATATTAATCTAGTTACCAGTGACACAATATTATACAATCTCTCACACACTTTCCCAATTAATGTGATGTGAATAAAACGTTATCATCTGTCTGTCAATAGGTATATTAGATGTTAATAAAATATGAACATTCTGAGTACCGTATATTAGTGAAAATATTTAATTGACTTACATTTTTATCAGATTTTGGAATTTAAGTGTTTATAGTCAAAATAAAGAAAAAATCATAGACAAATATGTTAACCGTACCATTAAATTCAACCAAATGCAACCCATCTAATACCATCATATATCTCAAACTGCACTTTTCTAATGTTAAACTAATTTTGTCTACATACAAACTGCAGTTATAGCGATATCAACAAATAAAACAATCAAAGTTGCCGATAGGTATGCCCCAATATGCACAGACTATTTATTCCGATGAGAAGTTAAAAATAAATCAAGGACTATTGGTAACACTAGAAGGCGAAATAGTATGAACATTAAAGTCACTTGCAATATTAATCTCGAAACCTGGTTATATAAGTCATAAATATTCACAAAATTTATCTGTTCATCAATCATCATGAGTGGCTATGTAATCGGTTGCAGTTGTCACTTTTAATATTCGGGAATATTCGCATGCTCAAAATTAGATAAATCTCCTAATTCGCACAGCATTATACATCATTTCGAACAGAAATTGGATGATCCATGAAATTGATAATCAGCACATAATCTGGAAACATTTGAAAATGTTCAATATCAACATAGTTTAGAGCCCTGAATTTGATCAACTATTTTTGTGATTTTGATGATGAATTTCAGCGTTCTATTTAAATAAGTAAAGAATTCATTAACATATTAACATTTATTATGTTGATGCACCTTTGAAAATTCATACATCGAACACCTGTGGTATTTTATTGTCTACATTGTAAAATATTTAATATTAATGTTTTAGTTGAAATATTAACAGATTTGATACTAGAATTTTAAACAGCTCTAAATGACTAATTATCTAAAAACTTTATAATATCCTGAAGTTGCTAAACCTATATTTACTTGCCACGGTATACCGTTTCGAAAACGCAATAATAGTATTTATGTCAGATTTATAGCTTATATTAGCTTATATAATATATATATATATTTTTTTGCGCGCAAAGTTTGTCTTCTATAATGCAATTTAAGATCATTTGAAATATATAAGATTAACTTTAATAATATCTACATTATACGACATAATGCCCTCATACGGCACATCGTAATGTCTATATTTTGTTCTCCATTTCAGCCTTGAATATGCATATTAGTCATCGATGGTTCAACCTATTTTCTTAACTGCCTACTTTTGTTATGTCTATCAAAACATTTCACGTTTATTATTCATTTTTTGTAGAACTATTACAAACTCGGCAGGCTCGTTAACAAAGCAGCAACGTAGGCAATTTTCTGAATTCAATGTTGTTTTAAAGTTTTAAATATTAAATTTTAAACTATATTAACTGTAAATTATGTACACAAAGTCTTGAAAAAATTATAAAAACTTAAGATCAATAATGAGTCTATCATGACTCTATATAATGAGGTACATATATGCACATAGTTTTTTGCAATTGCACTTCGTTGGTTCCGTGCCCTTGCAATTAAACACAAATAATTAAAAATATAAGAATATAAATTAAAAAATTATTTTTACTATCATAAAGTCATGTACACATATTTTATTAAATATAAAATAAATATTTATTTTACTTTTGTTTTGTCTTAATTTTAAATAATTTTTTTTTGAAATAAAAAATATATAATTGGGGGCTGACTCATTTTTCTCATAAATTTTTATTGCTAATATTTCAGTACATGCTACGTGCACTGGAGATGTACTTTTTAGGTACTCGTGTGCATAATAAAATGTGCAATTTTTGCACACTGAACAATAAAATGAAAATCGAAGAACAAAATAAGAGAAAATTTAAAAAATTAACAAGCAAAATACTCATTAGATGTGGAAAGTCATAATTTTATTTATAAGGAGAACATTCATTTATTTTATTTATTTATTTTATTTTATCTTTTTTTTATTTGTTATTTTTCTGATTAAATTGCATGTCATTTATCGTGCTGCACACATTTGCACATTATTAGTACATTGTATACAATTATTTTATATGGACTAAAAAACCTAAACTAAACTAAGAGCATATTACAAATAATCGTGAAGTAATCCCACAACCTACCATATTTAGTCAAACAGTACGCAAAGTCATTAAAAATGAAGAAAAAAAACAAAAAAACTAAATCCGTATTTCTTATGCTTTTTTATGCAATATTATGTGCATTTAATTATATGTTGACGACAGTGATGCAGTGGCACCACAACATGTGGTGGCTACAGCCTACTGTTATCATTACAGCAAAACATAAGAATAAAATTACAAAGTTTAACGCAATTTTCACTTGACGTTATGTATATTTAATGCACATTTATTGACCTTAAAAAATCATATGTGCAATATTTATTTATTATTCGTTATTGCATTTGTTGTAACGTAATGACTGAGTGACATACTAATCAGACAATGTCATTATAATGACATTTATCGCATATATTTACAATTGTATGAACACATTTTAAATTCAGTGCATGCAGTGCATGTACGACTATAAAAATAGTTAATGCATTATTAAAAAAAAATATATTTTAATTCTTTTTAATTGTTTTAGGATATTGAATTTTAATTATAAAGGTAAATATTTTAATTATACATTCTTTAATTATTATATTGTTGCACTTTTTTGGTTTTCTGATTTTTAATCAATTTATATAAGGATTTTGTAATTCCTTATTACATGTAGCATTGAATGCATACACGTTCATATAAGAATGCAATAAACACACGGTGTTATTGTTAAAATCGTTTTATACATTAAGACCAATGGACCACAATTATTGACAACATGAGTAGCCATTTGATTGCATTTTTTTCCAACTCACATGATAACTCCGCATGGTAAGGCATTATCCATTAACTTCACTTTATTTCTAGTATCTATGATGAGAACTATATATTATTTACCAAATTGACCTTTCAAAATTAGGGTATCATATTTTAAAAAGTGCTATTTTTTTTTTGAATTGCGTTTCACCATGCAGATGAATATAAAGTATAATCCATAGCTTTCTAGAATCGTCATGTTTTGTAACGTGTTGTGCTCGATTTTTGCAATGTTCGTTTGCACTTCTTCCAACCTCTTTTACCAATTAACTATACTGTATTCGTAGATTCCTTACCTCTGACACATTGTTGTGTTGATAATTACTCATTTTTTGTTTTTTTTTTTTCGAAGTATTAAATTCCAAATACCATCTATTATCCATTTATTCTTACAATACGTAATTAAATCAAGTATGTGTATATATAACTGTGCAACTGTGTTCTATAATAATATTTTGGAAAACAACCATGTAATACACCAAATGATTTGCAGACTTGACTTATATAATCGTTACTAAGTTGAACGTTTCTCAATTTTAGACTACATTTTGCATATTAACACTCAAGTTTAACAAAAATCAGATCAATAACCAAATAAACATCCGCATCTTTAAAACTGCGTGAGTTTCTCCATTTTTTGCTAATTGTAATAAAATCTTTTTGGTTACTTGAGCGACCTGACAGACGATAATTAAAGTTGCTGTGTGTATTGCTTTGTGATTGAATATTGTACTATCAATCTCAAGATTATATAAGGTGCACATAACCGTAAAAAAAAAACAAAACGTTCTCAACATTTCTCTATCACTATGTGCTCCCGCAATGTAGATTCTCAATAAATATTATTTGTAATCGACTATGCTTTGTTTTATTGATTAGCAATAAACCAATGTTGCTACTATGATCCATGTGACTCGACTTTGTCAAAGAACATAAATGTTTCGCATAGCCGTAAAAAAACAAAACATTCTCAACATTTCTCTATCACTATGTGCTCCCCCAATGTAAATTCTCAATAAATATTATTTGTAATCGACTGTGCTTTGTTTTCTTGATTAGCAATAAACCAATGTTGCTACTATGATCCATGCGACTCGACTTTGTTTCATCGGTAGATGTTATTGCTTCGCTTTCCTTTCACCGAATCTGCCCTTTATCCAATCCTATTTCATGGCAGTCACGTGCAATTGAAAAGTTTCAGTGAAGATAGTTATGTAGTTACATAGGTACCTAGGTTGGCGAAAGTTTCCCGAAACGCGATCCATCTTAGCTATTTTAGCGGTTTCTATTTTGAGAGTGCTAAATTTCAACTCCATTCGCAACGGCAAAGTGTTGGAAATCCGTGTCTTCTTTTGAATAAAATCAATTAATAAGATATTATGTCAGCTGTTTTACATGCATTTTTGCCCTGAATTGCAGTATTTAAGAATATTTACATTATGAATGGACCTATTTATTGTTTTACATTTTTATAAGGTTGCTATATGTTTCAATAATTATAGTCAGTTACACATTCACTGGCCCACTGTTCGTTCTGATTTGATAAATTATTTTTTTTTAAAATTTAAGCGATCATACTAGTAAAAAAAAAAAACGTTTTAAAATATTGATGAACTACTAATTAATAGGATGGATCATCGCTAATATAATTTATCAAATAGTAGAATTTTGAGTTTGTATAAAATGATTGTGGTGATGTTTTTCATATTTAATAGAAAATAGAGGGAGGATAGAGCAAAATTATGGATTTATTTTACTAATTAAATGGTACAAATGATCTATCTACTGATCATTTTTTTTTACAATTTTACTTCACATTCTGTCTTCTAATCTGAAATGCACGGCAAACCATTTTTTTTTTTGTGATATAAAGGGTTCATACATATTATTTATGAATACACGTAATCAGTTTTGCCGTTGATCGAGACTTTTAAATTCATAACAATCATTCAGTTAATTAAATTGATCATTTTTTTAGATATTTAATCTATATACACGTATTAACCCAATTCTGTCCATCTATATAAAGATCATTTTTTCTCTTCAGAACTTCGTCATGTTCTTATTACATAGACCTAATTAAGTGATCGTTTGGTGTTTGTTTTTTTTTTTTGCATCGTAATCATTAT
>JANSTX010005004.1:0-20871 GCA_027564355.1 Penthetria funebris | reverse complement strand
ATGTAAGTATATATGTTTATCACCATTCCACTATATAAAAAGCCTCCCTTGAGTACAGTCAATTGAGAAAGCATCCAATTTTTGTTTGAAAACAAATTTAAAGTAAGAAGATATCTAAATGACGGAAGGTCATTTAATTATAAGTTCAATTTAACTCATTTTGCTTATAAGTAAAATGATCATATCTTGTGAAGTTATTATTTTTAAAAGGTTCTCAGATTTCTTTTCTAAACGTTTTAGTATTTTTATATCATATCAATCCATTTTCTTTACCCCATAGAATTTGGGGTAACCAGACATTACTAATGGCAAACGGATAAAATGAGTTAAATTACACATGTCCAAAAATATTCATCTCATCTTTAAGCCAATAATAAAGCGATTTCAATAAAATATCAAAATAGTTTTCAAACGAACCTTTTAAGAATTTTCAGTTGATGTGATTTTGCTTCGAATAAATTTATGTGAACGAATACATTTATGTCATCTTCATCATTCCTACACGATGATTTTTAGCTTAAAAAATACACATCTGAACCTCTTGAATTCACTGCAAAATAGTCGTGCAAATGTTTTCAGTAGTCAATTTTTGGTATTGCGTGCATTTTAGCAGAACTTGTATATTAACTAGGTCATTAAGGCCAGAGTTGATGAAAACGTTCATTTTTTCATTAGGAAAGGAAGGAATGGGTTAGCAGTGACACATGGAATGTAATAATGAGTGTGCATAATGTGGTCAACTTTTCTTTAAGCATTGTGATTCATCACAATATACTGTAATTTCAAATATTGTGTTTTGAAATCATAGTATATTATGCCTTATCTGCAACTTAATCAGACAGTGATTTGGAACAGAATTTTGAGATGAGATTCAACAAAACTCGACTTTAATGAGTCGCTTTTGTCGATAATTGCCTACTTTATTAGAAATTCATAATCCATTCAAAGTTTTAAAATAACACATTTTAACGCCGTAACAAAATATATTGAAATCATCAAATGTGTAACAGGCGTTCATGAAGCCTGTTTGATGACTTACTATTTTTCAACTATTTATCAATAGCTTGATAAACATTTTTGATTATAATTTACATTTACTCTTCTGGGATTCCGTAATCGCCTCATAATTTCACTTTTGACTCACATGTTTTGAGTTACTTATAATTCGACAAATCACGATAAGTATCACTTCATCATTAGTACAAGCATTTTTCCCTATTAAAGTCTAATACATTTTTTTTTATTTGTTGTACAAGATCCTGTTGATTAGTTTTTTTTTTCTCTTTATTGATAAATTTCAATTATACTTATTTGCGTTCACATTTGATGTTAGATGTATATTAGAAACGGCAAATTAACATCATATAATGATACATTATGCACCCTTGAGGCTTAAAGGTTAAAATGATGATGATGATGCTTCTGCATTCATCAAAGGTCGCTTTGTTAATATTATATGAGACATTTCCGTTTGTTGTTTACTGCGTCAGTAAAGTTACTGTGAATGATTTTCAGTCTTACCCATTATTATATTGAGCTCCATATCTTTGAAATAACCATATTTTAGAATTCTTGTTAAGCAACCCGCCATAGTAAATATTATAATTCCTGAGTTTTAAGAACAAATTTATGACAAAAAAGAAAGGTTTCTGAATTATTCATAGTACAGTTACTTTCATATAATTTATGGAATATGTGCGTCTGATTCAAATTTTACATTAGACTATTCTTGAACGCATTTGTAAAAAAGGATTCTTAGAAATTTTATGCAATAGATAGTTGTATTTCCTATTTATATATTAGTGATTTTTACTAATTCTTACGTTTTTGTGGGCTTTATTTTATTATCCATCCACACCATTACAGAATCATTCTATTTTTAATGTATAAGTTCCCAGATTTATGATCTTCTGATTTGAAATTACGAGCATATTTATTGAAATTAACCAAAGATGTAAATAAATTTGTGTGTAATTAACTCTCAAATTCTTCAAAACAACAAACCAAATTTTGTTTTCATTTATTTTTTTTTCCTGGATACTTAAACATTTCCAGCAATATATAAACAAGAAAATTCTTATGGTGGAACCCCTAAGGTGCCAAAATAAAAAACAATACAAATAAATAATGACAATGTAGTCAATAAACTAAATTGACATTTATATTTTATTTTTATTTTATTTTCCCTACAACTGCACGCAACATTGTAAATTCTAATGACTTTTACAATCTCATGTTAAAAGAAAATTAATGCATTTTGTAATTAAAATATTGGTTACGTTAAATGAAACATTTTATTAAATAATTTTTTTCTTTTTTAAAAATTGTGTAACTTTGCACTACTCGTAGCAAAATTAAATTAATTAACAATTATTTCTATGGAAAATATTAATTGTTTAAATAAATAATGAAATTGTGTAATCTAGGAGATGTATTAGAATTAATGAAAAAATTAAAGGATTAAATAGAGAATTAAGTCGCCAAACTTAATGACATTGAACAGTATTTACTGTAAACTCTAAACTGGAACTTGAAGTTAAGGTCAGCAGAAGAAGAATCATCAAATTTCTAATGGGATTATATAGGATAATTGTCTTTGATATCATAGTAAAAGAAAACGATGAGAGTTTTTCGTTGAAGACCAGTTTGATTGTGATAAATGTGAACATTTATGTATTGATCAGCTTGCTTTTAAACTAAAATGTTAATATAATAATATTAGAAGTGATATTTCCTGGAAAACAGATTAAGACCTATTAATAAATAATATAATATTTATAATTCGTATAACATTCAACTCCTACCCGATGATGTAAATTTACAACTTAGGGGTATGCTTGGTTTAACTTGAAAATCATGTAAAATTTAATATTCAATTTAAGTAATACACAACTATGTTTACTATCGCATGATTCCTTTATAATTTTTTATAGTATTTCGCGATCTCACTCTTTGGGATTTGTTTCTGTTGAAACGTATATCAAATTTAAATATTCGATATGTTCGAGTTCGCATTTTGTTGATCTTACATTTGATCGTACAATTATATTTTGAGGCACTTCCATATCACACCTTTTTATGGAAAATGTGTATTTCCAAAACAAATGTTCACAAATTCCTCCATTCTAAACATCCCACTCATTTCACATAAACGAAACTAGATAGGTTTTTTGTGTTAATAAATATTCAAAGGTATAGTCATTTTCTAAAAGATGATTTTAATATTCATATAACAATGGAGTCGTCGATAATTAATTGCATATATCTAATAAGAATACTTGAATTGATTATTTTCATATCTAAATTTTTATTTTGGCACAAGATTTATCTTGGTGTCATACGTTTTTTCTTATGAAATGGACGTCAAGATTATGAGATGAATAAGTAAAAAGTTCTGTCAATAATTTTCACTTTTACAGTGATATCTATATCATGATTGCATATTATAACACGTAAGTAATACAGGTCTATAGTATGATGATGATTTGGAATTATTTATGGGAACAATTGGTATGAACTTGACAACTGATTTTTGTACAGAAATTCTCTGAAATATTAAGACATATTTTATTAATCTCATGTTTACATATTAAGACATATTTTATTAATTTCATATTTATAATATTTAAATTTAATTTTCAATTTAGGTTTTTTCTTAAATTCTTCTTGAAGTGCAATCAAAATTGTTTAAAAAATGCTGGAAATCCAAGGGATATGAGAAGATTTCAAGTAAGTTTTAATGTAATCGTTTTTTTCTTATTGCACATATTCGTTTTTCTAATAGTCGGTATCTTCAGTTATTATGTTATAATCTAAAAATCGATTACTTTTAATTTATTTTCTTTGTTAAAAAAAAGTAAAATTGCTTAGTTAACTTAAATAAATCTTCCATTGACCAGCTTCATTATGAATTGGATACTCAATTTAAAATTTTCTATTTTTGCAATTTTACAGTTTACACAAAGGAAAATTAATTGCAATCAAAGAAAAGGGATGTAATTACTTTTTGTGAATTATAACATTTAACGAATATTAATTATCCATTTGGGATGATTTTTCTATTTTTTTTTTTTTTGTTTTCATTTAAATGCTTATATTTTTTATATGATACTTTACCTCAGTCTTTTGAAATTTATATGTAAAATTAATTGAAATTTCTAAATAACCTTTTCTTTTTTACTTTTCTTAATAATTTCAGGTTGTGATATCAAATCGAGTTTCAGTTGATGGACAATTAA
Organism: Penthetria funebris; assembly: GCA_027564355.1. Taxonomy (NCBI): domain Eukaryota; kingdom Metazoa; phylum Arthropoda; class Insecta; order Diptera; family Pleciidae; genus Penthetria; species Penthetria funebris. Next base: position 16,633 of record JANSTX010005004.1, on the reverse strand, counting down.
TGGCAGTTTCAGATAATATGTTTGTACATAATAATTCAAAACATGGAAGACGTGCCAAACGACTTGATGCAACGGAAGGTACAGGATCCTCCCCATTGTCCATTTCGGGTCATCCTCTAGCTCCAGACAGTACGTACGACGGTCTGTGTTAGTTTCTTTGTTCAAAATTTAAATTAAAATTTAATATTTTTACTAGTATTAATAAAAATTCTTAATTTTTCCAAAAAAAATTATTCAATTTTGAGAATACTTTCTGAGATCTAAATGAAAAATTAGGAATATTCAATGTTATTAATTTTTTTAATAAATTTTAATGTCGTCGTTCGTACTATTTGAATAATTAGATGAATCGTTTGTTTTTCTGTTTTTTTTTTTATTTATTTTTTTGAACAATATATCTTTTAATTATATATTTTAATAAGATTTTGACTGCTAAATAGTTTCATAAATACAATCAGGAATAAAGATGAATCCCATGTACACTACATACTTAATGAATTTTAAATTGACTAGTTTAGTTTAAACTGGAGACTATAGACTCTATGCAATAAACAATGTTCCATACTTTAGTATGCCGACCGACCTCCTCCACAGTTCATTAGATATACGATTGTTTAATGTCAAAAACATACATTAATTTTAAAGTGATTCCAAAATTTAAGGTGGTTTATTGTTCCACAAATTTTTATTCGACGTGACGCAAATGAGATATACGAGCAAATTGTGTGTTGAGATAATAAATATTACAGCAGTAATAATCGCAATGATGTAAAATATGTATACACGAGTATTAGCATTTCCACCTTGCACCTATAATGAAAAGAATATTAATGACCAGTAATTAGATCATCACCTATAAGTTGATACGCTCAGCTTTGTATCACATTGGGACGCTAATAGTGAGATTCGTATTCCATTAGAGTGCTAGTAAACATTTTATATATAATGACAATGTGTTGCGAATGGAAATATTTCTTTCGCGTAGAGTGTTAACCATCGATGTGGAAAAAATTATACAGTGTTATGTCATAAGTCTACGAATATGAATAACAATAATTGTAAACATCTAGCTGACCGATCTTGCACTTGAATTTTTTAAAAGAGCAAAATAAACGAGTATATACCCTATACTATATATATAGTTTGTTTACAAAAGAGTTCATGTACCATGTCGGCAAACATGATATTCAACTATATTTTTGGTCTCAATCACGTACAATTTTTAATATATGTATATCGTGATTGATCTGCTGGTAATACCTGGTGAAGATACAGATATGTTGAGTAATATATAGACAGTATATATATTCGTCCGTACTATTCACTATATCTGCAATTTCCTATCCTTAAACTACACTAACATATAAATAGTTTAATACTCAAGTCCTTGAAAATCTGGGATTGTTTACTATTAAAATAAAACCGAATAGCAAATATATATAGTGACTGTAACAAATTATGCAATATAAGAAATTATATGAAGCGGTACAAAAGAAAATCTTTAAGACACTGTGACCGCTATTAATTTTTTTTTCTGATTTTTTTTTAACATTTCGGTTTCACAAGAAATTGTATTATATAATTATGGAAAGGGCAAAAGAAAAGTTTCAAGAACAAATAAGACTAGATAAATATACCCTTTCTTATATACTTGTCGAAAAATGTATTGTATGTAGTTATATAAAATTGTAATGATAAAAAGGGTTGTGCACTTTGTACAACTACACAGCTTCCTTTAAAACTAAACTATATCAGAATTTTATTATTAGTTATATATAGGCATTTTAGATACAAAAAAATAAGGTTTTTCTTATAAGTAATTAAAATATTTGATTTCTTTCCCCAAATGTATATCAATGCGATTTCACATTCCATTACAACATCTTATATGCCTGGTAACTTTAGATATGCATATTACAACATACATATATTTCACATTTTCTGTAGGTATAGTAAATTGGGATATTATATACATATAGACGTATATAAAAGAATTGTAAGGAAATCTTCAATAATTCCTTTATTTTCTTCGATCGTTCTTTATATTTTCAACTTTGTATGTTTAATTTTACTAGCAGTCCCATTCCACTTTTCAAAGGCGCTCAACTGAATCGGAGTCAATTTCACAAACTTTTGATTCTAACGCAATCCTGCATACAAAAGACTTGTGTACATTCTGTGAAACAATTTCCTTTAAAGGACAAAAATTTCATTTGTTTTTTTTTCGGTTTTTTTTTTTTGTTTTTTTGTTACTTACATTGTTACTTACATGAGGATTCACAATATTCGCATACCATGTAGCTGGTAGAATTTTAAATCTATGACAGATTGAAAATTTGTATGGAAAATATGAAAATATTATGAACAGAATTTATTTTTATTTGTACATTAATTCTTCTGACAAGGACTCTCAAAACAATTGAACATTATTTTATTTTTTTCAATTTACAGGTCTTTATCCACCATTACCTGTAGCACCTTGCATAAAGGCAATTTCACCGAGTGAAGGTTGGACTAGTGGTGGTGCCCAAGTTATTATAATTGGCGACAATTTTTTCGATGGACTTCAAGTTGTATTTGGAACTATGCTAGTTTGGAGTGAGGTAATTACATATATGTATTTTATTCATTTAGATTTTATAATTGCATAAGTTTTTCTTCTTTGTGATAAATATATTTATAATAAAATTTTTAAACAAACAAAATTTCTTAGTTATTAACATCACATGCCATAAGAGTTCAAACACCACCTAGACATATTCCAGGAGTCGTTGAGGTTACATTATCTTTTAAAAGTAAACAATATTGTAAAGGATCACCCGGACGTTTTGTTTATGTTTGTAAGTTTGAATATATGATTTTTTTTTGTAATTATTGTAATTAATATATTGTAATTATTATACATATACACATATACATTTTAATTATATAGCATTAAATGAACCAACAATTGATTATGGATTTCAACGATTACAAAAATTAATACCTAGACATCCTGGTGATCCTGAAAAATTACCCAAAGAAATTATATTAAAACGTGCAGCCGATTTAGCAGAAGCATTGTATTCAATGCCAAGGTTAGTTATTTATATTTTCTACAGTATGCTCTGAAATCATCATCACTCTAGCTTAGTATGTAGATTTCAGATGTCGCATATGTTAATTTCTAGGTACTATGATGTTACTTTACCCTATCCAATATGCATGCAACATCAAATGTAAACCCAAACAACTGCAACTCAACCACTTGATATTTATCCAGCGACGTTAAAAATAATTTGATTAAGTTACATTTTGGTCAATCATTCCATTCGTTGCTAAATGTTAATCAATTCTGATTTACAATTTTTTATGGTATTTAAAAATTCCTTAGATCATTTCAATCATCATTATTTGTTTTTTGATTAAAGATCACTAAATAAGCGTTTATCTCATCCTTTAATATTTTCTGCTTATTGTGAAATTGTGAATAATTTGATTCTATATTGATATTATATTAGAGTACTAATAAATAAATATTTTTCTTTACTTATAGATCACCAGGAGGATCGAATGGATTTAATTCATATAGTGGACAATTAGCAGTTAGTGTTCAGGATCAAAGTGCCCAATGGGTTGAAGGTATGTAACTACTATATATTATAATTTGTATAATAATTATACCTAAATAGTCTTAAATTTAAATACTAAATCTGTTCCGTTATTTTCTAAGGTTCTTTCGTATGAGAATTTGTATGCTTTCCTGTAATACAAAGTACGATTTTCTAATTTTCTAATAGAATTACTGATGTGTTTGTATTCACATCTTGATGTTCTAGCTTTCTTTCCATCTAAAGTGAATATATTAAGCACCAAATACGTATCTTATTAAATATCTTATTAGTTATTTGTTTGTATAAGATCTGCAATCTTGATCTTTTTTCAAGTTTGCTAATTTAGGTCTAAATCTATTAGTTTACAAATAATTTTTCGAAAGCATTTTAATAATACAGTTTACATATAAATCCAATGAAAATGTTGTTGCCGGTTTACCTCAAAATCCTGTTCCGAGAATTATAGTTTACATTTGTATTGACCCTATTTGAATAAGATTATCTAAGATTTGATTCAATGATGATATTTACTCGTATATTTATCATGAATCTTAATGTCTCATATATTTTCTTATGACACAAATTATAATGATGTAGAACACTCGACACATATATTAATCAAAGTTATTTCCTTCCATTGTAGATGAATATCAACGAACGCAAAGTAGTAGTGTTAGCCCAAGAGGTGGATATTGTAGTAGTACATCAACACCACATTCGTCCGGTGGTGGTTCATATGGAAGTGGTGGTAATGGTTATGGATCAAATATGGGAACACTATCAACATCACCGGCAAGTGTATTTAATACAACTTCAAGTGAGTGTGCATATCATCAGTAAGAACAAAATAAACATTATTTTTATATAATATTTTTAAAATTAATTTTGTTAGATAAAATAAAAAGAAAAAAATAATTTGAATATTATTGAATATCTCTTTATTTTATTTTACTAATTTATATGCATATACTTAAAAATATTTTCTAATTTTATTTTTTATTTATTTATTTTATATTTGCTGAATTTTAATCGATTCGAAAAATTAAATAATTGTAGTTCCTATTGTATTTAATGTAATTACCAAAAGATTAAATAATATATATGATTTCATATATTAACGCTACGCTATAACCACCAACATCCTTTAAAATTCATTCAAGGATATTAAAAAAAAAAATAAAAAAGAAATCCAATCACTTCGTTACCAAAATTCTACCTAAAACAAACATTAACTTTACCTTCATCGATTAACGAATTTAGAATAAAGATTAACAAAATCTAACCCTTATTTTAATGCTATTTCTGATATATTAATTACAATACTATTTTATAGGCAAAACACTAAACTTAGGATATCTAGAATTGTTGCGTTACGTTGTAAGTTTACTATAATTCAATCGGTTTTAAGTTAAGTATAATTCATTCGGTTTTATATTTTAAAATGTCAGTAGGTTGGTACATTAAAACCTAGCTATCTATAAATCAATTATGAGTTATTTTACAACTATAAGTCGACAAACATAATATTAACATCATTTGTTTAGTCATAATCACATGGCATTATTGACTGAAATCGTGATCGAGTTACTAGTAACACCGTGTTGATGTAAAGATTGGTTGAGTAAAATCGAAATCCAGTGATCGACGCTAAAACATGATATAATATGAGTTTGAGAACTAATTTAAAAAAACATCTTAACAATAGGTAGCTAGGAACTTATGCACTACTCTTACTAAAATATTCAAATGTATTATCGGATAATTACAAATGACCCTATAAATTCTTTAGTTAGTAAATTTCGATTATACTTATTAAAATAAAATTCATTGAATAGCAAAATATTGAATTTATAGGTTTAAAACGAGAGTGTTAAATATAATTTAATTGGAGAGTAAAACGAAATATCCTAGTAATCAGTGTTATTTTAGAAGTAGATTTTCTATGGTCTCTGATTTCAAGAAGCTACTCGTAAATAGTATGTAATTGATATTAGAAATAAAGGAATGATTACTTACAGTGCAAACGGAGATGTTTTTTGCAAATCAACAACGACATAAATTATAGTTCCACCAAATTTAGCTTTTCTTTATGATTTTAATTCATCGGATTATATAAAATAATCGATTCATCCACTAAATATGCTTGGTAGATTCCCTCTCTTATATTGCAAGGTATTTCAAAGCTAATTAAATAATTTTTTTAATTATTATTGTGTCCGATACTAATATAGTAAATTATGTGAGCAACATCTTAAGGTTGTTGAACCTATATTTGACTCATGACAGTTTAACCGCCATTAGGCAAATATATCTCAATCATCATGTATTCCGTAACTAGAAAATTTTATATGTCATGACTTTCATGTTTTATATACTCCTAAATTACCATTTAAAATATACATAAGTATAATTAAATATGTAATGATTTTAGTTCTCTATATCTGAATAATTTAGTATTGTACTGCATAAATCTATAGTTAGAACGACAAACAAGACATTTAACTTTAGTCATGACTAAGACACATGTTAAAAATGTACGTAAATTGTAGTCCAGTTACAGCTGACTTCGTGCCTGAAGATAAATGTGGGTTGAGTAACCAAAATGAGATACTCCATTTGTCACAATTTGTATATTTTTATATTTATATATGATATCATATGGCAGCTCATTTAGCCCAATTACGGGCCAAATATCTGTTGTTGCTTTAAAAACTTTTGAGTAGAAGCAACATATAAATCGATTGCGGATTAATGAATTTGTGTTACAAATTAATGTCTGTCGCGAACTGAATGGTCTTTGCGATAGTTAATAGGAATTAGATGCTAAATACTAATGCTGAATAATTTCACTTGCAATTGGCGTACATTTAAAATAATTATAATTGATGTATATATATATATATATATATATATATAATATACAATATCGGGTCAGTAGTTTTCAGCATACATTGATAATATAAATATTGTTATATAAAAGACGTTTTTAAGAATTTATTTAATATTATTTCTTAATTTATATTTTTAATAATATAGGTGCCTTTGCACCATTAGTTGCCACAACATCTGCATGGCATCAACCTCTTGTCCCTGTGCATGTGCATGCTTCATATCAAACGTCCTGGCATAATCCTTCTTCTGTATCTACTGCAACTGCTGCTGTATAAATTTCATTTCTGTTAGTATATTTTTTTCATTTTTTATTTACTAAAAATAAATTTTTTATTTTGCCTTTTACTTAAAAAATATAATTATTCTGATATTCAAAATTACTTTTATTTATTTTCTATTCTATTTATTTATCTGTTACGATTCTTTCTTTCTTTTTAATTATAGGAGTTGGTGGTTTAGTAAGCGGATTTAATCCTTTTGCATTACCAACGTGTAGTACTCAAGGATATACACCTAGTCCTTTAGTTTCATCATCTAAATAATATTAGCTGTATTTTTAATTTCATACATTTTTATTTAATTTTTTATTTTTTTTTTTAGTTTTTTTAAATTATTTCTATATGAATTCATGTGCAATATTATTCAAATTGTTTTTTTTTTTTTTAATTAAATTTGTTAATAATAATATGTTGTATTTTAATAAATAGAACAAAAATGTTTTCTAGTTTTAACATTTAATCAATTAAATAATTGATTTAATTTTAAAACGGTTAAATATATCAGTCAATATATTGTAAATATAAATAATTAATAATATTTATTGTAAAACGTAAGACAAAAAATAAAATTGTGTGCTTAAGGGGATGATGATGCATTGAAAATATCCATTGAATAATTGGATGAATAAAAAATGGAATAATTTAGGTTATTTTTTGTTTTTTTTTTTTAAATTTCCAAACATTGAAACAGTATACATTTATGTATTCGTCACCAAACAAATTGGTCTAACTATTTTAATATTAAAATCTATAATTATTTTTTAATTGACAAGTGCACATTTATGGTATGAGATATTAAAAAGTTTTGTTTAGAATAAATTCTGCAGATAAAGACAGGTGTCATTCCTTTAAAACAAAAATCTATATTCAATCATCCCCAATAAAAAAAACAAAAACTACACTTAAAAAATTGTATATATTGTGTACAATAAATTGTAAATACAAAAGTTATTAATTAAGAATAAGCACTTACTTTATACAAATTTAAATTATTACTGCATTAAATTGATTATAATGCGAATAACATAATCATCATTATAGAAAACATATCTTTTAGCATAATAATAATAATAATAATAATAATAATAATAATAACTAATAACACTTTACATATCTCCCAATAAATATTCAACATATGATTTCATTTCATATCATGTGAGTTTCTGTTTTATTTTTTTTTTTTTACCACTACGATAATGTTTATAATAAATAAATTAAAAAATTAAAATAGTTTTAAAAATAAAACTCTACATTATTTATTTTTGAACACCATATATTTTAAATATAGCACTATTTTAAATAATAAAATTGTATACGAAAGCCAGACAAAAAATAACATATCAAATAAGATTATGGATTAATATAATAAGATCTATTTAAGCCTATTTTTGCTTTTCACCACAAATAATTATGAATCGATAATTGATTTAATACCTTTGTTCATATTATTTATTAAACCGTATTTTCCCGAATTAAATCTGACTATATAATATTCGCTGTTATTGTAAATTTTCATAGTTGGTAAATAAAGTTCAACTATATATACAAAGGGTGTTATATAATGTAATATCGAGACTATAAAACCTATGGCGAATACAACTAATTTCTCAAATAAAGTGCAACCATTAAACCATTGGCTGATAATGCACAGCATCCCACTTCTTTGATATTTACCTGACTGTGAATATGATTGATATTATTTGGCCACAATTTACAATCTCATCTCGTTCAACATAAAACCCTTGGATACCGATCTACAGTGTAACCATAGATTATTCAATATTAAATATCATAGTTGATTTATTTAATAATTGTAATATAACGGTCAGTTAATAACCATTCAATACTATTATTTTTCGTAGAGAAATGGATGGATTACTAAATGGAAAATGCACATGTATTATGGTTAAGTGTGATTGATTTTATTTTCTAATACGATTGGTGCTCACTTATAATAAGTGTATGTCATCTGCAAGTAAAACATGATTATATTGAACCCAATTTGCTGATGACTTCACTCGGTTTTTCTGTTTAAATTTCAATAAAAAAGATCGACAATCAGAAGCATTAATTAATTCAGATTGCATGCTGAAAGTTAAATGGAATATTTTTTTCAGAAAAATCATATAAAAGACGTCCTAAGAATCGTTCTATACGACTTACTTATAGCATAGTCATATTAGTATCAGTAGTATTCAATTAATTTAAAATTTCTACAGCTATTTTGCAATGGATTGTTTTTTCTACTGATATTGCTGATATCATCATAATATGCAACTACATATGTCAATAAATTCTGTATATAAAAAAACTTATTGGTAAAATCAAATTTATGGGCACTTATTCGATTTTACAAAGCTATCAATTGAGAAACTTTCTTTCTATAGTTATGCTTTCTAAAAATTATATTGCAAACAAAAGTTTAAAGTTGATTCATAAGCATTTTTTTTTTTTTTTAAATCATTTAAGCAACTAAACACACAAAAAATTGTTTGGTGTAAAAAAAAGGATTTAAATTCACATCAAATTCGTATTGTTGTAAAACTAGAATTACTTAATCAGCATTTTTTATGACTATAATACTCAAAGATAAGTTGTTTTAATTATCATCCTTTAATTTTTTTATTTAACCATTGCAATCTAACTCGGAATATTCAAACCAAATTATTTATTCTTTTTTTTGTATTATTATAATTTTGAGGCAATTTTTCAAATAATTCTTTATATGAAATGATTTTGAAAATCGAAAAACTATACTGCCAATTTAATTTGTGTTTTTATCAAAGATTGTATATTTTGATATAATAAGATTCCATTTATTGATATAGGTAAATTAGAGCACATAATTTTTAAAATATGAAAATGATCTTGCAATGATCAGAAAGAAATAGCTTGTCAATAATATAATGCGACAAATGTAGTTGACTGTACGTCCCTAGGGTATTACTATTATTATCCAATTTATAGCATATTTGGAATTATTGAGCAATTTTGAAAATATATTAATTCCTCATAAAAAATAGAGTAAAATGAGGATAGGTTGACTAGGTGAAAAATATTTTACCAATGAACTAAGTAGCTCTAGTTTTATTCATGACTCACAACCAGATAAATAAAATTTAATTAAATAATTTTCTTTCAAAAAGATGCATTGGTTGACATAAGATATTACATACATTACGGCCAACTTTAATATCGTAGTCAGACTCATGTGGTACTCAGGTCGAGATGATCATGTATGTTTATTCCGAATTTAATATGAATCTCTTTGATGTAAATAAAGTTTCATATACGTTTCATTACAACGAATTACCATATACACTTGTAATCTACTAATCCATTACGGGTTTATTTTTACCAACTAAGGAATTTTGATAAATTAAAAATAACACATTTTCTATATTAATAATTTAATTAATAGGGTTCTTAATTGATGCTCTATATAGACGATGAAGGATAAAATCTAAGAGGAACGATTCATAATTGGAAACATTTAATATAAAATCATGTTGGAGATTCAAATTCGCCATATATATGAATTACTTCTGATTAATATACAAACAGCATATAATTCAAAGTAGTATGTAAGTTGATGGTAACTCCTCCGCAGTAGCTTAGTTTTAATGATGGCTGATCGAAACATTGTATATTTAATAATCATATATACATTATTAGTCGTCTTTACAAAGTTTTGTCGAAAATTATACCTTAACAAATGAAGGATTTATATATCGAGGATGCATCACTGCATCACTACATGCATATCCTATGGCAGTCACATATTAAAATATACTAGGAACGTTTATTTTTGTTATTTAAAAACTCGAAGTTTCCAATTATATGTCTTGTAAAACTCTAGGATGTATCCTCTAACAGATAAAAAAAAATTCACATAGATAGTTACTAACTCTTTTAAATTATACACAAAACTTTCTTAGGAATGATTTTTAACATTGTTCACTAGTGATATAAAAATTAAAAAAAATATATTCATACATTTATGTGTATATAAATAAATATTAACTAATAAAATAAAGAAATAAGTAAAATTTATATAATGTAATTAAATTATTGTAATATATTGTTGCAAGGAAAAAAAATGTTTTCTTATATTAAAATATTATTATTACAATTATAATTGTAAATTTTTATTGAAATTAAATAAAAAACAAATATTGGTGTGAATAATTGCATTTTTTTAAATTTTAAAATAGTACGCTCTGAAGTGTAAGTTGTTTAAGGAACCTTTGTAAAAGTTATGGAACTATAATTTTAATTTAAGGGTCATTCACTCTCATTGCTTAACAGTTACCCTCAGAATGCTATATTTCTTACTTATTTTATGGAGAAAATTCACTTGAAATTTTTTATACAAATTGCAGTTGAATACCAAATTAGAAACTAAAATTCTGGTATTCATGACCTCACGATTTTTGTCTTTAACATCTAAAAAGTCAGTGCCGTTAATATTGTACCCGAAATGCCATGCATTTCGATAAACAATTAGTTTTAAAAATATTCAACTTTAGATTTCTTTAAAACTACAACGACTATCAAACACCACTCAGCAAGAATATAGCAATAACTTATCAGTAATATTATAGTTTACCAATTCGTACACACATTTAACTTCCACTTTTCCTCAATTTAATTATCAATTACCTCTTAATTAGTAGAATTGCCGAACAATTAACAAATAAAATGCTTATCGGTTACCATTTTGTATGAATGATGTTTTCGTCAATAAATGTCTTAGGTGCATATTAGAAATCTCTTGATCAAATATAATTTCAAATTATGGAGATGGCAGTGATATATAGTATGATGTGCAGTTGATGTGAAGTATAAGAAGACCTGGCCGACCTAGAAATGATGATGATTATAAATTATGTATGAAAACTCTTGAAGACAGTCAGGTGGTATTGACCAGTAATATTTTATAAAGCTGTGATTTTATGAAAATTGACTAAACAAAATCAAACAAAGTAAATAGTGGTTAAGATGACGCATCGAGTCCTCGATGCTTATCGAGCATATATAAACATATATTAATCAATGTAGATTTTATAGATATAGGGTAATTTGCTAAGGGCTGATGGAACTTAACTAAGGGCTATTACTGAAAAAACGAATTACTAAAATCAGTTTTTACTGAAATTGGGTTACTAGATACTTATGGAAAGAAGTATGAAAGGGAATCTAGCGGAAACTCGATTAAGTGTTTTATGTAAATAATGGTGTCAGGTGGAGATAGCCTGAATTTGATGATTTCAATTCATTGCTGCTCATGACATGACACCTAAATATAATTAAGTAATATAGGTTCAACCATAGACAGTTAATGATGTTTGAGATGTATCAGATTTGTAATATGTGTATTATGTGTAGTGGTGATTATGGGTCGTATGGGCCTCATATTATAGGTTATTGGTTTTTAAAGCCGTTATTGCAGCTCACGTGGGCGAGTTCATGGGCGCACGAAAACTAGTAAATGTATGGTAAATGTGACGTAATTGTGAAAAGATGGGAACAATAGAATTTGGTGTACAATGGGTATTATAGATCTTCATAAATGTATGGGTTTGTTCAATTTTGTTAGAGGCAACACGCCGATGATAATAGGTATAAGTAAGTTGATATTATTATGCAACCGTTTTGAATTTTTAATTGTGACTTTATGTCTAATTGAGTTTACTCCTCAGACACTTTGGCGTCATTATATTTGATATTTTTGTTTGATATTTAAAATTATGAACTGAGTACGATAAGTTAACAAAATGAATTTATTTGTATCGATCAGTTTATTGAGATGAATTATAGAATTATTTAGCATTTTTAAGTATATGAAGTTTGGCAAAGTCATTCAGTTTTTTTAATCAATAACCTCCTTTTAAAACTTCGTATCTTCGTAACTGATGTATTTTAAATAGATCTAACGGAAACCATTGACCTTCCACAAATTTCAGACTAAAAATTGACTACGGAATTTGGTGAGGCATACACACGATCCTGCAGTGGATTAAGATCAATTTTATAATTTATTATAAAACTTAACTATTACATTTAGTGGAGTCTAATGTGCAATTTTATTGCTAAATATATTGTTAGATAAATTTGTATTTTTAACTTTGACCCCCATCTAATAACATTTTATCTTCATCAAAATCCAGGCTAAGACAGGCATGAAATACAGTTGTGATAAATTGCATTTCTGATTAATACCTAGAGTGTATTCCAAAAATATCAACAAACACTTCCATGGTGCAAAATTCAACATTATGAATTGGAAAGACCATATGAATCATATCGTATGTAGGACAATATTCGATCACTTAATTTGCATAAGATAGTTAAATATAAAATGTCTATTTGTCATCAGAACTGACCTTTTCCGTAGTTGCTTAAGTCTGAACTATATATTACACATTTTACATTTCTTTTGAATCTTTCTGCGGATTATGCAAACTGATATCGAGTTATAGTTGATATATAACTTTATAGGCTTAGCAGAGATATTTAGCAATAAACCTATTCAACACCTGACCACCGATTTCAAGTATTGTTGCAACGTTTCAAGGTATACTATGCGTAAAATACATTAATGAAAATCGAAATATATGGAGTACTGTTATAGAAATGATTTGCTACCTGTAGAGTCAAAGATTTTTAGAAGTGGTTTATGTAGCAGGATGGAATGCATCTTCAGCAATGATGTATGAAGGTCAATAGCATTGAAAGCCATTTATTGCAATACAATACATAATATACCCGCAGTCTGTTTTCGAATTATTCACCACATTGCGGAAAGGAACTACATACGTTCTTTCTCATAGAACATCATAAACAAAATTATACCCTATAGATTATTTACCATGTAATATGATGTTATAAAAGTTAAATGAGTTAGAAATTAAAATAATTGATTTATTATCTATTATGAAATATAGAAATAATAATTTTAAAATTTATTTCCAGGCAATAAACATTCATTTTCAATGTAAACTATGGCAAACTTGTTATTTTATAACTTTTGATTTTCATCACAATTCACATATAGATGGCATTGTCGTCTTAAAGAAGTAAAAATGTCGATAATCATTGCCGACAGAATTTCGAAAAATATAATATTTGTAAATGGCCGTCAACAACTTATAACTTGGTCGCAAAATTTTTTTTTAGGAAGAATCCTTATTTTATATAGTTAAATGATTGTAAAATGTGAAATAATTATGTTAAATGAATAGTGTCTACTTTATACGTTATATATTATTAAAAATAGTTGAATAATTTTAGTGAATTTAATTTTTTTTATGAAAATTGTATTTGCGTAGGACGAGTTGTGGTTCAATAGCAGAAAATTAAAAAAAAAAAAAGAAAATCATTTATGCATTTCTTATTTGTGACAGTTTTACTGAAATATTTTCTAATGGTTTTATAATTTAATGTGGGGCGCAATAACACGCCTTTTTGTTAAAAGCGATATTTCGACCATATCAACTATTGAAATAATGGATAAACAATCTTTGGTAAAGGATACAATTGAGACAAAACAGGTGAGAATTTTACCTTTGTTTTAATTAATTTCTTTGCGTTTTTTTTTTGTTCTTGTTTTTTTTTTCTGTATGCCTTCTTTGCTGTTGATGACCAGCCACAGCAAATTGTTTTGTATTATTGAAAGATATTATTGTCAACTACCTACAGGAACACCTACCTTTATTTTAATATAAATAATTTAATAAATATTTATATGAAAATAATAATGTCATATCTATCTCTATCTATGTGTAATATTTTAATCATGAAATCTTCGGTATTTATGGAATTTAAATTTTTAATTTTTTTTTTTTCATTAATTTTATTCACATCTTGATGAATGACGTAAGCGTCAAATGAATGCCTGCCTAATGTTGCGCGAACTATAATTTTTGACATTTTGGTATGTGTCTGTCCTCCATAACTACCTATAAATTGATTAATAAAATGAAATGAAAACAGGATTCTAATTAGGTTTGTCATTTGTCTACGTCTATATAATAAAAATTTCATTTCTTAAACATAAAAGACAGTTAAATTTGATAGATAGACAACAGGAATAACATCAAGACAATATTCATATGGTGTATGTTGGTGTAGAAGAAAATTTAAAACGGGTAGAAAAAAAATTGCTGATGTGTGTCGTATTTTATAAATATTTGCATATCATTAACGTTATTCATCATTTTGTAATTTCTATTTTGTTTGATTTGACCAACAAAATTTGATGGTTATTACCATAATGTTTAATTAATATGAGTACAGTTTTAATTTGTAAAAAATGTGTATGGAGAGAAGAATTTTTACTTTCATATTGTGGCAATCAAAAAAAATTGATAGTTGATAACCTTCCTTTGGTATACCCTAGCACCTACTTGTTAAACCAGAATTTTATTATTACTCAGAAAAAAACTTAAATATTGTCTAAAACCATTCATGCATTTTATTAAATTCATTTGGTTTTACCTAAAATTATATGCAATTTATTTGTGTATCTTGCACTCTTCCGGCAAAGTAAATTCAAAGAAAGTTAAACGTTACCTTATTTATTTATTAATGTACCAATAGCGTGATATGTAACACTTCACATATATATGACTTGATATATTAAAAATATAATTTTTTTATTTAAAATAGTTACAAAAGCTTCTTTGTTTTTTTTTTTTTCATATTTATATTTTCGTCTCTAATTGCTTGCACTAGTTTTTAAATTACTGATTATTATTATTAAATACCTGTGGTTGCATTTATTCGATTTGCTCTTACAGCTGCGTTGCTAATTAATATCTGAATATCTTCCAATTTATGTTAACGCTGCACGAGTGTGACTCTGTTCAATTATTTGCCATTTCCGACGAAGCGCTCCTTTCAATATGTTCAAACTCACATATTTTTTTGTTAACACCTAAGCTTTAAAAACGAACCATTTAATTCTGGTGAGTATATTGGCCATTGTTGCGAAGAAGTGTAAGGTGGAACGTGATATAGTAAAAATTGTTGTGTTAAATTTGCTTTATAAGATGGTTTTAATCAAATTATTTGTGTGCCAAGGGATCAACGCATTGTATAGCTTATTTTAAACCAGCACAGATACAGTTGCAATTCGATTACCCAAATTGTCACTGTACATGCCTTTCAACTATACACTATCGTTTTGTTTCTTTACATGTTGGCGAACAGTGTATATGTTGTTATCAAAAATAGAATCAATAAGCTTATGACATTTTAATAGCAGTGTCCTATCCTAACTAAAGATGCGGTTAATATAATTAATCTACATCTGGGAACTATGTGACGAATAGAGTGACCGGCTATCATCGAGAATACTCAACCCATCATTACATACACACCTCATCGCCGATAACTAAATCACCTTATATGTCATTAAAGACGTGTAATCGAAACTAAAAATAATGGTGTTTGGCAACAGGTTGAATAAATATCTCATACTCACTGAAATAACGCTATTATTATTGTAGAAATTGTACAACCGTTCAATGCAGTGGTAGCTTATATTACCTTTTGTAGGTTTTATCTTTAAAAAAATACTATTTTACTTATTGAAAAACACACAAATGACTTTGAATTGTCATTTACAACCATAAAGCCAAGTGTCCACTATTGAGTTTTTTCGGTAAAGTGTAGTTTGTAAAGTATACAGACTCTACCTACAGTGTGTACACTATAGAGTGTCTCTAACACTCTCACGTACTCTGTAGAGCTGTTGAAGAGCAATTTAGAGTACAGCTCTACCATGCTGTTTTCAGACTGTGTACACTGAAGCGTAATTTTTCTTTACTGTAGAGACGTATGGAAAAGTTGATCGGTTTTGATATT
>JANSTX010005003.1:17254-33145 GCA_027564355.1 Penthetria funebris | reverse complement strand
ATTTATCATTATTAGCTTTTCTAGTACAAATAACAATATTTGAATTATGTTTCTAAATAATTGAAAGTTTCGGTAGTGCAAGTTACACACACCCGTGGAATTGATTTTAGTTTCAAGACAGGTGTTCACCAGAATAATGGCACTTACAATTTCAGTTGAGTTAAACTGGATGATGATAATTCCTAATAATGATCACCTCGTGTATATATACAGTAAGCATTTAAACTTTAACTCACCGGATGGATGATATTAACGCTGACTGTTTTGTTAGTAAGGGTTCACATGTGCATTTTCTAAACGAGGTTCTACATCCTTAAAATTTAACCTTACAAATACAGATAAAATCACCCAGAGTCCTTGAATTATGTGTTTTCTTTCAGTTTGTTCTAGAAGCTATATGAACGATAAATATTAATTAATTTACATAGATTTATCTTACTCATATATTATATTGCTGGGTAATCTTTCAATATTGCATTCAGATATCAATTTACGAATTATTTGTTTCAAGAAAAATCTGCATAATGAACCTTGAAAGAAAACATTTTTTTTTTCAATTCTTTAATATAACCTTCACTGCCATTCGTATGTATATGCATGCGTTAAAAATGCAATCAATAAATAATATGCATTGCAACATACTCGTATGGTATATACATCTATTAAAAACTTAATATATTTTGTAATAAAATAAGAAGTAATCTTTTCATTTGCAAATTTATAGATGAGGGATATATTCACAGGAGAATAGGATACTTTATTGTATGTTAAATGTTTAACATGCAATTAATTAGGATTTTATGAATAGGCTTTTAAAAGCATTCATTAGCATTTGAATGCGATTCTTACGAAATGGTAAGTAAGATTTTGTATTCACTCAGTAGACTATATAATCGTCACGGGAAGCTACTTGTTATACAAAAAAAAAATAGAATTATCGAAAATTGTAATTATGGTCAACTTTCGGAGAAATTCTAAAATGGTTTTCAATCATTATTTGACAAATTCATAAAATATAATGAATTAGAATAAATTAATTTACAAATTTAATAACCATACTGATGAGAACTATTTTTGTGAAACCAGAAATTATTATGGTTAACATCAATTTGAATTATATTGAATTAAAGTTCTTAAATACATCGTCAGAGCTCATATCGAACATTATATATGGTGTATTCTATAGAATTTTATATACTGGACAAAATCAGGCATTTATTTCTAATATTAATTTAAATGCACTCGTATACATTCAGTATTCATAATAATTTAGTACCTTATAAGACACCGCTGTAATCACATAAAAACTCTCAATAAATCGCTCTAATAAAGCGAAAAAGTTATCCATTTATTTATTAGCGTTAATATACTGCAATTTACAAGTGCATATATTTATAATGTTTAATTTTCAAAATTATGCCTATTATCGTAAATGAGTAGGCACCAAACATACAGCAAGTTGGAATGTACATATTCCCATTGGATTATTTGCATCATTTGATGAGGAAATCGCATAATTTCTTTAATACATAAATATTTTATTGGTGCAATATTTCAATGGATAAAAGTTGAATGGCATTGTTTATGGTAATTGAAAATTTTTTGATACGTATGCATATTTAATATGCACAATTTTATAAAATGATATCAAATTCAAAATGTAATATAAAATTGAAATGGTATCGTAAATATGGTTTAAAAAGAAATAAAATAATTTTTTTAACCGATATAATAAATAAAGAATAAAATTTAGTGTGGTCAATTTATATTTTACATATTATATTTTCATAAAATATTAAATAATACTACACAGTCGTTAAGTTTTACTCGGCAATAATAATATAAATAACAATTAAGTAATTGATATTCTAATTGATTTTTAATAAAATAGATAAAATATTCAATCGTTTTGTAATATTAATTGAATGTGTATTTCATACTTTCATTTAATTAGAAAAATTCCATTGATATTTCACTATTGGGAGACGGAAGTTTTATGGGGAAAGCTTTACAATAAAACGCCTTCATGATTAATTCATTAAAATATTATTAGTTATAATTGTGAATGAATAAATGACCATAAATTTAAATAAATGGTCTTAAAATGGAAAACACAACTACGTTCAACCCTTTCTTTCTATAATGTATAATCTTAAGTTTTCAATATATTATTAAAGAAAATTTGTGACCCAATGTTTGACATTGGGATGTTTCTCGTAAAAGTTACCAATTTAGATAATAATGCCTTATTCCAGACTGTAAATAAATTCACTTTTATATATCGAATGTGAACACTCGAGTTTTACCAAGTTAAACTTGTATTCTTAATTTAGATCATATTAATAATATTAGTCAAAGAAAATATTTCAAGACCAAGAGGTGAATTCGAATAAAATACCAATGAGCGTGCATTGAACATTACGTAATGATCATTATTTTTATAATGATCAATTTCACTGTCATTTTACATTTCCCACAATAACTGCAAGGTATATACGCACATTAATGAAGAACAATAAAAAAAAATTACTATGGTTATTATTATTTTGCTGTCTTATTTGGATTTATAAAATAAAAACTTACCTCAGGTACTGTCGTCTGATATGGAGTGTTAATAAATACAGGTGCATTGTCATTAACATCTGAGACGCGAACAATTACTGGAATGTTTCTTTTACGTCGTGTTGAACGTATCGTACATGAAATCTTAAATGAAAATATAATTTAAAAAAAAAAAAAAAATTCAAAAATATATAAGAAAAATAATAGGTATTTATATATACAATAGTAAAGTTTAATTAAATTACCTGAAACACAATATGACTAAGATTTTCCTCGTCTCGATCGAATGGATGTATTAATTGTAATGTTTTACCATTTAAAAAAAATATTGGATTTCCCTTTGGAAAAACTAATTCAAGTGCAATTTCTGTAAATGGATCACCATAAATTGGTAATTCAGCTGGTGTTGTCCGTTGACCGACAACTATATATGAAGAAAATAAGAAGCAATCAATAATTTAATCAATTTTATTTAAATTATTTTATTAATGAATATAATTAATTTGGTGAATATCGAAGCACCTGAAAACGCAGATGCTATATTCACCAATAACAATATATAGTTGCAAAATCTTAATTTATGTAATAAAAATGACCACTCGAAACAGATGCACACTAACTTGTGCTACCAAAGCCAAACACCGGATCTAACTAATAATTCATTGTTGTGCATTAATGCATCAACCTACAGCATGATATTTGATTCACATAAAAATTTAATGTGGAACACATAATAAGTATTGTATCGGCAATAATTTTATTTGTATCTACAGTAATTCTAAGATGCATTGTAGAAGCAAAGACGATGTTTCAACAATATACAGGTAAATATTTATGGGCAATATTTGGTAATTAAATAATTATGGAACATAATAACGAAAATTTTGTTCTCAAAATGAATTACTACTGTGAAAATCTAGTCACTAAGTAAGTACTCGATTTGAGTCATTAGGTGGAACACAGTTATAAATTACTATATCATTAAAATAAAATCAGTGAAAATAGTAATTGCAAAGATGCAGTTGGAAACATATTTAGAAACTATGACCAACTCCAATAATATATATGTATCTGTGTCTCAGTAAGTCGTCGAAACTTTTTAATTACATACGTGAAACGTGAGCAAATGACTTTGGATTAGACGGAAATGCGATGACAACTATTAGCTTAACGTATATTAGATTTGGAGCCTGGAATGCTAGAACCATGCTTGAACCACAATTAAAGTTTTTGAACTGAGCGAAATTTGGTAGAAAGAAAACGGATAAATGTCTCTATATACGGGTGAAATCCATTTATTTCCTGGCAAACTGTGTCACATGGATCATAGCAGTGGAGTTGGTTTATTGTAATAAAGTATATTAAGTTCCATGTATAGGATAACCTCTTTTGTTACACGATAAGATAAATTGGCTCATTTAAATAATTAGCCTATTAAAATAATTGAATGCAATAACCAATAGATTTAGTGCACAAACACTGCACCCAAATATTTAAATTAGAAAAATTTTTCAAAGGCAAAGTACGTGCCTTTGAAAAATTTTATAAATTACTTTTAATACATTTTTATCTGCAATGTCGTACAACATGTACAGAGTATATATGCACACTATTATTATGTTATACATTTTATAAATTGACTTACATTCTTCAATTGTATTTTATATATTTATATGCATTTAGATAAAAATGCAAGAACACAAAAATTGCATAATATTTTGTAATTCCTATTCGTGGAATACTAATTTGTTCACCCACTGTGCTTGATAATTTAGAATATTTCTAAATTGTGTAAGGAATTTTTTTTTTTGCAGTCACTGGTATTCGTTTTCTTATATATTAAATTTATCAAATTGCAAATGCATTACATGCTTTCCAATGAAATTACAGTACTTTATCAATATTGACAAATGTAATGTGTAAAATTTGCATTGAAAAACAGTCTCTAAATAATTTATTATTTTCTTCTGTAAATTGTTAATCTTAATAAATTCATTAACACGATTTCAGAACAATGGCGATTTCAAGTGTCTCCAATGATTAATAAACATAATTTTCTAAAATATTAAATATAGGCCAGATATTATTCCGTTGTAATTAGAGAAGAATTGCACTAAAACGTTAAATATTATAAATAACCTCACGCTCAAGTATTTCGTGCAGCTTTCCTTATCAGTTGCCAAAATTCAGAGTGCAACCGATTTCGAGATATTTAAAGTTTTATCATAAAATAAATTTATAAAAATTATCGATTGCATACGACAACGTATAATAACAACGAAAAAAATTAAACCAAATTTTGAGGATCAATATCAGGCGAACATAAGTCACAGTATAGGTGACTTAAGCACAAAAATTGAAATATGTCGTATACAATGGCAGTTATTCGTAGACGTCAACTGTTCCTACTAGATAATGATAATGATATTATTGCAGTGACAAATGCAATGTTCACTATTGTAATATCTGCATTAGACTAATGATTTGATCAACTGATTTTAAATAGGTGAAAGTTCACCAATACTTGTATATACGAAAATTTGTATCAAAATATGTATATAATCTATACGAGTATATATACAAACTATAGATTTCATGATATAAAATAAGGTGTCGCTACATTTCAATCATATTGCTTTACCATTGATCTTATATAGTCTCAGAAACCTGTAACCATTTCCAATTTAGATGCAGTTCTAAGAAAATTCTGCAAGGTTAAATTACTATTTATGTCTTCATGAAACACTTTAGATAAACCGACCGCTGGTATCTACCAGTACGTACCTACGTTGTTATTAAGAAAAAAAAAGAATCAATTTTTATAGATTTAATAACTTATTGTTTACGTCCATTAATGTCAATTAAAAATATGTCACCTTGTATTGTTATATTATGTTTTTATTTATATTTCTTTGCATTAACTTGTGGTGGATGACGTGTACTTGTATATATGAAATATTCCACCTATTGTATTTCAATTTTATATCCATCGAGTTGAAAAAAATCTAAAGGTCTTACTGCTTTATTTTTTGTTTTATTAAAATCTGTTCATACCAGTATATTATTGGTATAAAGCAATATCTTTTGTATTAAAATCGGATTAAATACCATTAAGAGATGATGTATTTTTTTTTTTTCTATTACCTCCGAGTAAAGGCATCAGAACAAAAATCCATCTCTAAATTGTGCATTTGGTTTTAATTTCTTGGAATGTGTGACGAATATTATATACGAAATACGTATACAGACAGCTATATATCAGACTATGGTTAATTAAAACAAAGCTATATATAATAATATGAAGATGCATCTTTATATGGGGTAAATTTACAAGAATTTTGAACAGAAATCAAACAGAAAACATTTATGAGTAATTATGAGTTATACTATAGTTATAATAGTTGTTAGTTAACAACATAAATTGTTTATCAGTACTATTGGATGGTTGCGTAAATTAGAAATTGACAATTATCATCATTTTAAAAATCCAATTGGTACCTTAGATGTACAGCAAGAAATGTTTAGCCAAATATATTATCAAAGGATCTCGAGAGACGATGTACATGATTATCAGATAATGAAAATAGATTTGAAACGAAAATACAATCTGAGGCGTTCGATCATTGATATGGCAAAATATGTGCTGGACTGGAATCTGAAGGGTAGTAGAAAGCCTGGTCGACTAAAAACAACTGTCATAAAAAAATTGATATCAGTGGTATTAAGTGCGATAAAGGTGGTAGCGGGAAATCATGAGCAATGGTGGTTGTGCATTAAAGCCCTATGCTATCGGACAAATTGAACATGGAGATTATAATGATGATGTATTAATTTGATATTCTTAAATTTCACAATCCTAATTATCAAATGTTACACTTTGTACGAAATTAATTTAAATATTCATTAAGGATGCACACAAGTTTTGTCTAATTCACGATTTTCTAGAGTAATGATTTTGATACAAAAGTTAAGTCTATTGACCGCAATAAGTTTAAGATACAAAACATTAAAAAAATTTTTTTTAAAAAAAAGGTTAATAACAACAATTATATATTATTTTTACCTTGATTCCATCGTTAATTTTAATTAAAAGTATGTGCTGTTAAATTCGTGTTATTTTATAATTGATATATCTTTAAAATGTTATTTGATGAAATCATCAAGGTTAAAATTTTTTTAATTATTTCTTGAAACAATTTTCAATTAAAATTTAAAATTTTATTTAACTACTTTTAATGCTCAGCCATTACCATAAACATATAAGACTATTTTAAATAAACATGTTTATTTTTTAAAATGATGCGGTAAATTTTATACGCCTACTATTTTTTTTTTTTTTTTTTTGGTATACTTTAAGTACTTTTGCAATTAGTTTAATCATTTGATTGCAAGTTAATTAAACATCAAATATTGAATGAAAATTATTCATACAAGATATTAGCATATTATTAGATAATGGAAATTATTATCAAATAATAATTAATTGAGAAGTTATAACGTTGAGTTAATAAAAAAAAAACATATTAATTATAATGAATTGAAGGTAAATATCTGAATACCAGTGAATTAATTAGTAGAGTAATTACCGCAAAATTGATTGCATAGATATATGATACATAAAATACAAACAATTAATTATCGTATTAAACCACAACAATTCGGGATGAATACCATCAAATTTTTTTTTTATCCCTATCGAAGGACTTATTAAAACTGTACTTCCTTGCTATTATAATATGCAATGTTTGCCAATAATTTTTATTTAAAATATATCAATATAATTAATCGGAATCAAGTAAAATTTGTCAGTTAATTTGTTTCTATAAATTATTTAATACAATTCTTCGGTCATATATTAAAGTTAAATAAAATTTAATTTTTTAAAATTCATAAATTAAATGGATTTACATAATATTGAATTGAACTTATATTAAGATTGAAATCAAAATAATTATTTACTTGTTAATTAAATTCATTACTTTAAAATTACCGTCTTGTAAGATTTTGTAAGATTTTTTAAAAACATAATCACATCTCTCTACCTACATTTTATTGTAGTTTTTGAATTATCAGCATTATTATTATTATTTTTGTTATTATTATTATTAATGTTACCAATAACTTATTTAGATCAACAACCTAATAGAAAATTTAAAACCACACTACAACTAATATTTAAATGCAATCGACTTCAATGGGAAACTCTTGTACACGTATGTATAGTACCTTTTTTAATATTTACCATCATCCTACATAAAAATCGTATCAATAAATCTCTATGAACTTTGATTTTTTTAAAAAATGTTTATAATATACATAACATCTTTTTTTCTTCATTTTAAAAGTAATATTGCTAAAAGTTTTTAATTAATTTAAAAATAAATTAAAATCAATATTTATTTAGACATAATATATATAAAACTACCCATATTTGATGAATTGTATAATTTAAAAATTAATTACTAATTTCATAGTTGAATATTTTTTTGATTTTTTATGTCGTCTTTAAAATTTCTATAGATAATTTAAAAAAAAAAATAAATACTATGAGTAATACCATTAGTAATAGTTATTTTAAAATAAATAATTTAATTTTTTTTTCTTCTATTGTGGTACACCAGCACGACAAGAAAGAAAAAAACACAACAACTTGTTTCTTTATTAGAAAATCCTCAAGAGTGTATAAAAGTGGTAAGAAAAAATTAACATTTATCATATTTAAATTAATGATTTTAATTAAATTCACACATGGTATGCCAATTTTTATTCAAATTAAATTTTAAAAAACTAATTAGCATTAATCTACATCTTATATAAAGATTAAAAAAAAAATTAAAATTAATTTTCATTATGTATTATGTTACAAATAAAATCGTATGTGGACAAGATTATTTATTATTCATTTTTTTTTCTATGCCATTTATTAATAATAATAAAACTCTATTTCTTATACGAAGATAAAAAAAAATACCTTTGATGATCATAAAATGATCAGACATCAAATCTCATATCTATCAAATAAACCTGTTCAATATATTTTGCGATTAAATGCCTTGTCACTATACTCATCTACAGATATGAGTAAAATCCAATGAATAGAAATGAAAAGTGAGACTAATTACGTAAGATTGACCATGTGGAAAATAATAAAATATTAAAGGTAGTAAAATCATCATCATCAGCATCGTTATTAACATTAGCATCATAACAAATTATACCAGTCTACCATTTGATTTAAAACAACTTTTTATAATATCTTTTTCTTCCTTGCCTCATTTCCGATTCTGGGGGTTGGTACACTAAATTTCGTCTAATTGAACCATACAAAGTACATAAGTACATATTATTAATTTGGTTCGAAATCTATCCCAACTGATATGGAAATTCAATTCATTCAATCAAAGAATTTTGTAACAATACGGGCTTATATCATATATTGGTAGTCAAGATTGAAGAGTTTATAATTTATACCATTAGGAATAGAAAATTTTCGGTTTCGACAAGATGTTTTAAATTTTTAAATTCGAAAATTTATTCACTACACAGGTAATATGCAAAACAATATTTACACACAAGATATTATATTTTCTCAAACATCTATACTAATAAGTCAAGAAATTTTATTTGAGATCGAGATCGAGATGATCTTTCATCTTTAACCTTTATTTTATTCGATGATTTTGCAACATTAAGAAAAGTTTGCTAAAATTTGTTTATATGACACTAGCTTCAAATTTTTATTAAACTCATATCATTGATTTTCGGCTTTCGAACAGCTGTTTGACGTTACTTAGTTTTCAAGTTGATCTATATTCACATTAGTAAGTTCTTTGTTGTCCTTTCACATCATAAATATTTCCAAACATTCTTAAGACGAATTTTCAGATGTTATGTGAGAAATCCTATAGTTAATGCATTTTAAAATAATTTAAAGGCTGAACCTAAGATCAAATCATCTTTTTTTTTTTATCTAAATCTTAAATACAGTCACAGTGTATATATAATAAAAAAAATTTATAGAAATTATAAAAAGTAACACAAATTACCTTCTTAAAGTAGTTCACATAATAAATATTCATATAAATTTTATAAATAAGTATCTGATACTCATATATAAACATTTTCTATCAAATAACACTAAAGTAGGTTATAAGAATCTTAACTATGTTAACGGTCCATTAGACAATTTATCAAAATTAAAATTTATTAACAATTTCTTTTATTAAATTGGTTGAATAATGCGAATATATTTAAAATCATTCAAAAATTTTATCTCAAAATTATACTTACAACTCCCTCGACTCTCCTCAATGTCTAAAATAATATTTGTCTGTCCGGTTTCAACTTCACATGGCTGAGTTTTACCAAATATACCTCGTACAGTTTGACACAGAAAAAATAACATCAGCAACCATAGCCACAGTGTCTGCAATGAACCCATAAGAAGAAAAAATATATGTTTAATTCAATTATAATAACTTGTTTTTTGAATGAATAAATTATATTAGTAAAATAATATATGAATGGTCAAAAAGATAAAAGTAATTAATATATAAATGCGATATGTACACCAATAATATTATGAATATATAAAGTTGTCAAACGAAGACTTATAATATAGATAAACATGCCATTCAAAATCAACACAAAGAAGTATGGGTAGAGGATGTGAATGTCATGTTTGTCAACTTAATGGGAAAACAAATATTCTGCCAATAAATCAGTCCGACACGTGACTATATTTAAATGATAGATACACACCACCATTGATTGAAAGGAATTTTAAAATGCTTTAATACCTTTATATTTAGCGAAATAGTCCTAAGAAGTCCACATGGGAATGTGTACGAAAACGACAACATAAATGTAACAATATGACTTCGTTCTATACGATAAAATCCTCACAACAAACAGTAACAATTTTCTTTTTGGATACATTGGCAATTGTTTAATTGTGAAATCAATAATATATAAAATTGACAAGGAAGTGGATTTCACTTACCAATTTTTTCTTTGTAATATATAAATTCTGGAGAATTGCATCATACGTGATAAGTGTAAGGAACCTTATCAGCGTACAGACATAAGTAGATAACTGTGAGAGTCAACAAAGAAATAAAATAACAATAAATAAAAGGAAAAGGAAAAGTGCATGAAATGTCCATCAATAGATTTTAATATGGGTATAATGTTGGTGGGTAACAACGGCAAAACTTGCCTAATTTAATTTCGAAATAGTTATGCATATTGAAATGCAATATTTTCTCAATTATTAGTCTAATGATAAATCCGGCTTTTTGTTCGTAGAAATTGCATTATGTTTAATTATATTAATTTACTTAATTTTATATTCAATTTTTTGCTGTTTTCGAATCAATACATTATTATATCTGTACAATAATACTCTATAACGTGGTTTAATATTATGGTAGATATGTCATTA
Organism: Penthetria funebris; assembly: GCA_027564355.1. Taxonomy (NCBI): domain Eukaryota; kingdom Metazoa; phylum Arthropoda; class Insecta; order Diptera; family Pleciidae; genus Penthetria; species Penthetria funebris. The sequence continues at coordinate 22,140 of JANSTX010005003.1, read as the reverse complement.
TTTAAATGAAAAATTGAATGAATTACAATTCAAGCGTGACTTATATATAATTATATTGTTGCATACAAAACCAATCCTTCATCCTGTTGTTTCTACATTATTGCCAATAATTTTTGGTAAATGGTAGTATATTGTGCAAGCAATGTAAGACAACAGAGATTCTAGCCAGTCAATTTAAATTGTAATTTATTTAATAATAACAATGAATTTAGTACCTCTCAATAACATAAAATGCACAGACTGCAGAAATATCTTTTTAAATAAAACTAGAGTAATAAAAAATGATAAATAAATTATTTTAAATTAAATAAAAGGTGCATTTTTATAATGCCAATGAATAAAAAAATCAAAGTAATTGGTAGAAAACTGTAATTTGATCACCTAAAATATAGGTTAGTGAGTCTACCCATTTTTACAACCATCAAATGGCACCGGTAATGCGCCCACAATATACGTTAATTTCTAGCATTAGGCGATAAGATGAAAAATATTTCACCAAAGATTAGGTAGCAAGGGTTTTGTGCACAAATTACTGAATTATTTAGATGTGGAACCAAGCAACTATACTCGAATATATAACATATGTTATATTCATTCGGATATCTCAATTTATTGTTATTTAGCTCAACCTACAATATATTTACCTCACAGCGGTACCATCGACAGAAAATATTTTTTTTTTAAATTACGTTCTGATGATGATATTTTCCAAATACAGAATATCATTTCATAATATCTGCGTTTGTTGAATATTTTCGTACACTAGAATGTTGCTTTATTTTATCTATCTTTATAAGATTTATATCAGGAAATCATAAGTGTTTGTACGAAAAAATTGATATAACATGGAAACGGTATGAGCGGAACAGGAGAATAGCAATCAATCATAGTGCATCTTATGAACAATTTAAGGATCTTGTAATATATCAATAGCTACGGTAGAAATTCAAAAGCATGCTCAATAGATGTATACGTATGCATCTTTTTGACCTTAACACGAAAACCACTATCTCCAGTAGTACAGGAGATATTTAAATTTTGGTTTAAAAAATGACGTTCTGATGACCATGTTCTATTGACACGAAGAAATTTAAAATTGTGTAAAATACATTGGTACTATTTAATGTAATGATCCAAGATTGGTTGGACCGGGGGAGATCGGTCGAAACGGTAATTTCTAGATTTGTAATAAGTAAATAAATACTAAAATGCACCCAAGAGAATTTTAAATATAGTTGTTCAAAGCAAAAAAAAATTACAATATTCTTCAATTTCTTAATTAGTACTAAAATAATTATTTCAGCTAGTTTAACTTACTAATATGAATCTAGTGTTTTTACATTAAATCCCAAATCATTCGAGCTCTGATGAAAAGACAAATAGATACCTAAGCAAATGCGATTGATTCTCGAGAAATTGAATTTTGGATATACGGAAATACGTGTTTTGAACAACAACTTAGTTGTAACTTACCGTTCAACGAACTTCTTTAGGAAAATAAAGAATATACATAGAGAATTGTACAATATAGTTATGGGTTCTACGGTCACACCACTCGATTCAAAACTAACTAAGTCATTATATTTTTAAAATCTACTTAACAGTGTCAATCACAGTTTGCATAACCATACAAAATATACCATTGCCACCTTCATTGCCACTTAATGTTCACTATTGAAGATGCTATTTCCTTTAGATATTTTTTTTTTCTTTTTTATACTACCATCATTTCGACAGGTACCTCTTCATATTAAAATTTCCCATTACAATTACAATGATTAAATTGTATATAATTATAGGAAAAAATCAATAAATAATTTGTTAATTTGTAAAACATTTGTAATTTTTTCAATAGGTTATTTTATACAAAAAAGTGTTTCACTAAATTGTGTCATATCTAAATAACATTATTTCAAATGAAGCAAAGAATGCAATAATAAGTGTGAGATCATATGCAAATTTAAAAATTGAAAGTTAAAAAATCATTTGTAAAACATTAGAAATTATGTGTGAGTCATCTCGGCGTGCGTATGTAACCAATTGTTAAAAAAAATCTATTATTTAATTCGTTTTTTATTCTTTTAAATCTTTAACCGCAAAAAAATACTAATAATTTTCACCAAATTGTGTAGTATAAATTGTAAGGTTAGTACTCGTAAGTTAAGATCAATTATTTTAAATTTAATGAAAATCAAGGACCATCTGTTAATTTTTTATTGATCATGAGTTTATTTGATTCATTTTGGAACACTTTGCCTTTATGCTCAAGGTATGTAAATATGTGGATAACTTAAGTGATAGTTTTCATATTTTGAAAATAATACTATCGAAGATAAAAATATAGATCTTAATGTCATGGCGAAAACTATTATCGTGTCAATTATTTTATGTATTATTAATCTAATACTTTGGCCGAATTACGTGGTCATAGAATATTGACAATAAATATCAATCGGTAACTACAACTACAAAAACCTTATATAAACTAGTAATACACAAAAAGTTAACATGGGTTGCATTATGTAATACATCGGGCCGGAACTGCTTACCACAAAATGCAATTAAAATTTCACCATCAGAACAAATGTTGTAAAGATTTTATTATTTAAATTATACTCGTAAGTAGCAAACGTTTTACATATTTAAATAAGTCATTAAAATACTCAAAGAGAATAATGACTATAGTACAAAAGTCTAATGAAATGGTAACCGCTAATAAATTATTAAATATACCATAAATAAAATAAGTATAAAATGTATATCTTCTGTAAGGATATTCCTTAATTAATTTTTTTTTTTTTTTATTTTATAATCATAAATTTTTTATGGATATTTTGTGGTATTCCCATATAATAACTAAACATGGTGGTAGTAAATTTAATAAATTTCCATAAAATAATTAATTACATAAAATAGGGTTTTTGTTAAATAAATTATTTTCATAATATATAATAATAAAACTGTAGACGGCTATAAATCAAGAAATGTTAAATTTGACTCTATTATATGTGCTGACGCCTGGTCAAGTGAAATGCTGCGGTAAAAGAGTTTGAATGACGATCTAAACAAATATGATTGTGTATACAACAACGCTCTTATTGGAGCATATACCTCAATAAAATCTTATGGTACTAGTACATCGATTGTTGATAGTTCCAGTCCAACGATATTTATATCTTAATCTAATAAAATGATTTTGAACTTAATTTATGATGGTAACTTAACTGGTAAATAAATTCAAATGTGACTCCTAAATTAATGACAATTTCAATATAAGCAAAATACGATGTATTTTTAATTATGTAACTTCTATTGGGATTTGCATACGACAGGAAGGCTTGAATTTATGTTAGTTCTGAAATGTTCAAACGATGCCTTAATTTAATTTACAAATAATTTTTATACAAACAGTCGTAAGAAATAGGGGAGACATTTCGTTTAATTTAATTTAATGCACGATGTTCAAACAATTAAACTACCATTTTCAGTTCTGTTTTGATTCGTAGTTTAATTTCCTTTTCAAGTTCTGAAATAATATTTAATTGGCTTATAGCTGATATAAATTAAATTATATTAGGGTTGTATAGTTTTTAGTATTATCATTTTTTTTAAAATGTATAATTACTACAATTTCGATAATATTTCTATGATTCAAATAAAACTACTACATTTTTGCACGTAATATATTTAAAAGTTAATGGAATGATGGTTAATGAAGAAGTAGCTGACTATCGTTCAGAAATAGCTCAACCTATATGTTTACCGCTAAGCGTATATGTCACTTTTAAGGTTTGTGATTGTGGTAAAAAAATTGCGTTTGACATTTAATATGTGTATCGGTAATGGAAAATTAACGTTATAATGCTACCCTGTGCTCAATTAATTGAGGTATAAATGTTATGATGATGATGATGATAATGATGATGATGATGATGATGATGATGATGATGATGATGATGATGACGATGATGATGATGATGGTGATGAAATCAATTTGGTTGAATTTAATTTGCAAGACTGGTTGTAATCAGGTGTGTAGGGTTATTCAATTCGCACTTTATTCAGACAATATTACAACCAGGTTCAGTTTTATTTTGAAGGGCTTTTAAATAAAAAATTTCTATCTTTTGAAGAATTTCGTATATTGCAATTTGATTACAAATTATAAATATTTTAAAAGAATTTACATAAGTAGTTCAGTCTTTTTTTTTTTTAAACAAATTTTACTCTTTTTAACCATGTTTATGTATTTTTTAAACACCTACAGATTTTTCCTTTGGTCTCTCATTCATTTATCCATAGCTAAATTTATACTTTATTTATATTTTGTTTTTAAGAAATTATTTATATTATTTTTACTGTGAATAAAATAAATGTGTGGGTCGTTGACAAACAGGTGAACAAGCCTCAAAAGTTTTTATACTATCTCTCAATATGTTTTATATTTTACTCGAATATTATATACTACATTGTAATATATAGACTATACTATAATGTTAAAGAAAATTTCTTTAAAAAAATATCACTTTTCAAAATTGATATAAAAAAGTGCTAAAACATGCTACATAAATGTGTAAAGATTTTTTAATGAACTTTCATGCGATATCTGATTAAATGGAGTATTATGCTATATTAAAAAAGTAATGGCTACACAATTTTTAGCAAAAAGAATGATCAACATGCAAACGTTGAAAATAACAAAATTTGCACATAAATTGGTCGAGAATGTTAAGAATTTCTAGTTGATTCAAATATTTCATATTATATCAATTTTTCAATCGATGCTGTAGTGGGGGACCATGAATATATAATATTCTCTTTAATTTTGACAAAATGATATGTACTGACTTTTTGTTGTAATTAAAATAACAGAATTTGAATAGTAT
>JANSTX010005003.1:0-17154 GCA_027564355.1 Penthetria funebris | reverse complement strand
AATATTCTCTTTAATTTTGACAAAATGATATGTACTGACTTTTTGTTGTAATTAAAATAACAGAATTTGAATAGTATCATTTTCATCGAGGTGTCCTTATGTCGCAAGATATACGAATCATTGGAATCCTTAGGGTAATAGAAGACTTTACCAGGTCTTCTATTACCCTAAGGATTCTAACTAACAAAATTGAATTTGAATTTGAATTTGAATAAAAAAACATATGATGAATTTAACATATAGACAAATTATAATTAATGTGGGAATTGTTCAGTTTGAGTACTTCTATTTATATGAGTAGATACTTGACATTTTTGCTTTTCTAATGTAAATTCAATTAATTGATGTGATGCTAAATTAAATACATTTAACGATGACTAAAAAAAAAAAAGATTTCAAAGTATATTTAATGAATGGAGTCAGGCTTGACAAATAGTAAATTTACATACTTTAATCTTTTTCAGCATTTCATATATATATATACAGTGGAGGTCAATATTCTCTATCTTATTTACATATTCTTTTAACTCGTATAAACATTTACTAATTTAACCCATTTATTTACTTTTTATACGAAATTGGTGTCTTAATTAAGTGATCGTGTTAATTTTGTTAGGTAATTTCAAAGGTATAGTATAAATATGGATGAAATAGATAGCGTTTCGACTTTGAATTTTTCAGGGACATGTTACTAAAAAATAATTTTTATTTATTCTGTTTTGTTAATTAGATTATTGTAACTTATTAAATAATTTGTTCATTTAAATTCAATAACTTATTGTAGAGAATAATCCAAAAAGATTATGTCACAATTATGTTTTCATTCCTTTCATATAATTCAATTTTTTGGTGTCAGTTGTTATATTTTGTCTGTTTGTAGGTGCGTTTTCATAAAAAAATTAAAAAAAAAAAGTGAATGTTTAACAATACACTACGACTCGATATGTATGGTAAATAAGAGAGTATAATGCATTTTGATAAATGTTATAATTTAAATATTATTCTATGCTAATTATGATTTTATAAATGAATACAAAAAAAAATTATTTTTTTTTGGTATTTTTTCTGTGGCAATGCATGGTTTCTTTTCACCTTTGAACATCAAAATATCATCTGATCTTTTAAAGCGGTAGGCATTGATATATTATAATACTTGACATTTGTTATAAAATAAAAACTGAAATCAGATGATGATTGATTATATAGTCTGAGACGGTTCATTTAAAAACCATTTAGTCAGGTTGAATATATAAGTAGATATGTGGTACAAATGAAAAACGCATATAATTATACTAAATGTATGTGTTAAGCACCACTTGAGGGTGTCCTAATTACTATCTGATTTAGGATGATGTCATTAAATATACAGTTGGCTATGTAAGTAAAGATTAAATATTATGAAGTTGATTTTTAAAATTTCAATTTATTATTGAGACAATGTGCGCTTTTTGTGAGTTTTTTTTTTTCATTCAAGTATTTTTAAATAAAACACAAAAAGATTTTAACGTACGAGACTATTTGATTATTATTAATTCAAATCACACATTTTCCTTTCATAGCTACTCACTATGGCTTGAGATTCTCTCATTAATTCATTAATTCTATCATAGGCTATTGTTTAATGACCTGTGTTGATAGATCGGTTGCTCCAAGAAATTTAAGAGGGACTACTTTTTCGTGCAAAGTTTAAAAATCACAAAAAAAAAAAAATACAAAAAAAGGGTTATTTTAGCGAGGAAATTACTAATTACATGATTTGATATAGTCGCAGTTTTGTTTGTACTATCATCGATTATTGATTTTTGTGAAATATCGATTGTTTCATCTAGAAATATTGATTTAAAATTGCAATTCGAAATTTCTTCTTATACCATAATTGTAAAGCAAATGAATCATATGAATTAAAATATAGCAATTCCTTATAATTTCTACGACCGACAAAGGTATCACCTTCTTGGCCTTTATATGATAGTTCTTGTGTGGCTAAGAATATAGTTATATATAGCTGCGTACATATTCCATTCTGACTACTTTGAAATGATTAAAAAATCCTAAATTTAGCCAACAAAATAACTTCTTAAGTACAATCGTCCAGTCGTCCATTTTTGGAAACATATAATTTAGATAATAAATCACTTATTACGCACAGAATAATAGGTAAACAAAAAATTATAAATAGTCCCTTTATATTTATATTGTTTGAAATGTTCGTCTTTAGCACAAATTATGTGTTTTATTATCAAAAATTCTTGTGTTCGACAGGAAAAAAAATCCTTCATGTGAATAAACTCTGATCAAGTTTGTCCAAAAAATACTAAACTCATGTGTAATGCCGAACGAGGCCGAAAAATGTATAATACTGGGGATAATCAATATAGCTAACGGAGTTTACTAGATTTATGTCCACGTCAATTACTATTTACTTACCATACTACCGTGTTCATTATTATATAAAGATAAAATGAAGTTATGAATCACTGTTTCAGGGATAGCTATTTTTTTAAATTCATGTACCTGGACAATTGTTTCACTACACACTAGTGATCATGAAAGCATATTCATTGTCAATGTTTTTGCGACTTACATTAAGAATAAATTGATTGATTGCATACGTTGGATGACAAAAATGTATGTTAAATGTTTTGTTTACAGCAAATTTTAATAATTATTTTAGCGTTTATAAAAATAAATATTTCGTTACAAATTGCGTTATTATTTTATTGTTCGTATATCAAAAAACTAGCATTATTTTATAAAAATACACAGAAACTATTTAAATTTATTAAACACGATGTTATAAATATTTTACTATCAATTTATAACAGTTAGTAATTTTTCTGACATTTTTGATTAATTTGCAAAATCCCCTTTATCTTGACACAAAAGCAGTGATTATAATTGTCCATTTCATGCTTATAAACACAAAAATAGTAATACACTATACTGAAGTTAATAAGATATGTGCATGAAACGATCCCAGAATCTGCTCTCTTCAATAATTCTGACTATATAAAAGTCCAATCAATTAGAACAGTTCAAATAATTTTATTCAATACAACAAATATTCAGTCCGATTTTTAACAATATTTAACATTTATAAAAAAATTTCGCAACTTGACAACACATTTGCATTGAGGTCCTAAATTTAACCTATTTATTTAATTTATTAGTATGTACAGAAGTCATGTGATACTTACATTAGCATTATTTATTTATATGTAATAATATACTATTTAGTGTTTGTTGCTACAGCTATACCAAAAAATTTAGTATGCAAATGTTTTTTAATTTTTGTCAAATTAGATCATAGGTTAAATGTATTTAAGCAAATTAAAATTAACTAATTTTGTTACTTTAGTTAACTGATTTATCAAATACAGTTCGTTCAAAACAATCAATATTTAAGGATAGGTGGTAAATCAGTGCAGATTTGGAGTTAACCGGATTTTCTTTGATTAATTTAACTATTGCAGTGAATAAAAATTAGTGAATTAGTGAATTTTTGTTTTTTAAAAGAAAACTATTTTGTAAAGTGCAATTAAATAATTTCAACAAAAATGAAACCAAATTCATGTGAATGTATTAGTTCTATAAAATTATGTTCAAAAACTCATCCAATTACAAGTGATGAAGATATTGTAATTTCTGGTGTGTCGGGAAAGTATCCAAATTCAAGAAATGTTGCTGAATTTAAAAACAATCTTTATAATAAGGTATGTGGAATAGCCGACTATAGCATACTAATCGACTAACATTGTAATAATAAGGCTGATAATCTAACAGGATAAAGGAATAACAGACCGAAGGATAACAGACTAAAAGATCAGCAGACCAATATACCAACCGACAAACAGACTAACAGACTCACCTAATAATAGACTAACCGACAACTCAGCAGCTAACTAACATAATAACTGAGTAAGACTAACTAAATATTGTAACAGATATAAAGGCTAACACTCGATCAGACAAATGGACAAACAGATTATAACCAATTAAAATACTACATTATTAACAGGCAAACATAGTGCATTATCAAACTAACAGTCAACAAACCTAAGACAAAGGATAGTGATTTAACAGGCTAAGAAACTTACAGACTAACAGACTAACAGATTAATACATTTATTTCTTTAATTTAAACAAAATTTTTGAAATATGAGGTAATGATAATAAAAATTCAATTTGAACAAATTTTATCATAAACTTCATTTTAAAGAAACCGTATATCATCAACGAACCAATCGTAAGTCAGCTTGTAAGAACCCACATCATACCATGATGTGGTTCAATGTTTACCTTTGATTAAAACGATTAGGAATATGTCCTCGACAACAAGATACATAAACCTAATACCGGAATATACATCAGATATAATAGCAAGTCTTTTACAATACAATAATGTTCAGTGTGCAGCAACATAATATAATATATAATATAATATAATATAACTGCAAAATATATTCACACATTTGTACTTTGTGCTATTGTTCACATCATAATATGGTCAAGACTGTCGAACGCTTGTCGCAACCGCTTTCAGCAGCCTGAATCACGGGCACATTCAGGAACTCTTTAAATGATTATTTAATCATTCATAATTGAGAGTAAAAAGTCATTCGACGTTCTGTTTTCGGTAAAATTTAATTTTTAATTTGCAGCGTATTGTTCTCGATCTGTAATATTTCGAAATGTCAACGTCTTGCGTTTTTCCTAACTTTTTTTATCGAATTGAATATAAAGCGTTAATTAATTCTGTTCATCTCTAACATTGGTGGTGTTAATTTTGAATTATAAGGTTCTTTTAGTCAGTATGTGTATATGATGTTTTATTTTGATTGTATACCTGCATTTCGGTTTGTGTACAAGGTTGTGCATAACTAATATTAAATGTGCCGGATATTATTATTGGATGTTTAATGGAAACTGGATTAGTGGAAGTCGCCAATAAGAGATGAAGTGTACATTTACATTAAATTAAAAAATAGTAGCAAATTATTTGTTCAAAAATTTATCATTTATGTATATCGTCATTCGCTTTGATAAATAAGCAAAATTCATAATCAAATTGTTACAATATTCAGAAATTTAATTAAAATAATTTATATAATCTTCAATATTACAGATTGATATGATTGACGAAAAAGAAACCCGTTGGAAACATTATAATGCTGAAATTCCAAAGCGTATGGGTAAAATATCTGATTTGGAGAAATTTGATGCAAATTTTTTTGGCATTGATTATAAGGAGGCAAATGCAATGGATCCACAGGCTAGATTATTAATTGAACGTGCATTTGAAGCAGTAATGGATGCTGGTATGAATCCAACAAATATTCGTGGTTCAAAGACGGGCGTCTTCATTTGCAGTTCATACTGTGATTCAGATTTAACATGGTATTATGGAAAAATTCAAACAAAGGGTTTAGGTGTAATTGGGTATGAATTTTTGGCTAAAAAAAGAAAAAAAATGGATCTAATTTTAATATTGTCATTTACTAAATAGATGTGCTCGTTATATGTTACCAAATCGTATATCACAGGCATTAGGCATAAATGGGCCATCACTGTTAATTGATTCGGCTTGTAGCGGTGCTCTACATCTTTTAGATTTAGCATTTACTGCAATAAGAAATGGTGAATGTGAATCGGCTATTGTTGGTGGTAGTCATCTTTTAATACATCCATATCTTTCATATCAATTTCGCAGGTAATAGACTTGCATTTGATTAATTCAATTAATTTTCAACATAAATATGTACATAATAATTTGTATAAAATATTATTTATTATAGATTTGGAATAATATCCACAGATGGATATTGTCGACCATTTGATAATGGTGCAAATGGTTTTACAAGAGCTGAAACTGTATCGACAATATTTTTACAAAAAATAAAAGATGCTAAACGTGCCTATGCATCGATTGTCTACACCAAATCAAATAGTGATGGTAATAAATTGGAGGGCATAACATATCCATCATCGATAATACAAGAAAAATTGATGACCGAATTTTATAATGAAATTGATATTGATAAAAATGCATTGGGATATGTTGAAGCCCATTGTACTGGTACGGTTGCCGGTGATCCACAAGAATGTGAAGCAATTATTAATGCAATATGTAATGACAGAAATTCACCATTACTTATTGGTTCGGTAAAATCAAATATGGGTCATGGTGAACCGGTAGCCGGTATGTGTTCATTAACAAAAATCATATTATGTTTTGAAAATGGTACTGTACCGCCAAATATTAATTTTATGGAAAAACGAAAAGAAATAACCGGCCTGCATAATAATAAATTGAAAGTTTGTACTGAAGAATCGAAACTAAATGGACCATATATATGCATGAATTCATTTGGATTTGGTGGTTCAAATTCACATTCATTATTTAAAAAGAATATCAACGAAAAATTACATTCCAATTCTGATAGCTTTCCAAAACTTATAAATTGGTCTGGTCGTACTATTGGTGCGGTTAAATCATTTTTTGAAAATTTCGAAAAACAACCATTAGACAATGAATACATTGGACTTATTCATGGCTTAAAAACGGAAACAATTCATGGATATAATTTCCGGGGTTATGGTCTCTACAATTACGATATAAATGGTAATGCAATATGTGTGGAAAAAGAAATTCGTTGTGAAACAATTGATAAATCACCCACTATATGTTTATTGAGTGATATAAATTGTTATTGGATGGGTATGTGTATGGAATTGTTGAATATACCAGTATTTTATAAATCAATAAAAAAATCACATGACATATTGACAACAGTTGGTGTCAATTTAATGGAATGTTTAACATCATCAAATACCATAATATTTAATAGTTTTGCAAATTCAATAATTGGAATTGTTGCAATTCAATTAGGATTAATTGACATTTTAACAGCAGTTAATATTAAAATTGATTATTTTATGGGTCATTGTATTGGTGAATTAATTTGTGCATATGCAGATGGTATATTAAAATTAGATGAAACAATTTTAATGGCCAATTACATAAGTGAAATTGATATTAATGATAAAATGGAAAATATAATAAAATCAAAATCGATTAATACAATAATAAAATTATTTAAGAAAATTCAAGAATCGAATAGACAATCATTGAGATGGTTAAGTTCAACATTATGCCTAAATACAAATAAAATTGGTGGTATCATAAATGATGAAGAAGAATTTGTAAATTATTTAAAAATGGATTTTTCCAATGCAGAATGTAAATTTAATAAATTTCCAATAATACCAAAAAATTCGACTGTAATTGAATTCTCATCAAATGAAATGTTAAAATCAATTTTATTTAATTTAAATTTAAATATCAATTATTTACCATTAACAAATAAGGAGTATCCATCAAATGTGGAATATTGTTTTAAATCATTGGGAAAGTATGTTAATTAATTTTTTAATATAATTTTTTTGTTTTTTAAATTACCAATTAATATTTCCTTTTATTTGTGTGATGCACATTTAGATTATTTCTGGAAGGTGCAAATATTGCCATTGAAAATCTATATACACCAGTAAATTTTCCAGTATCATGTGGAACACCAATGATATCACCAATAGTTAAATGGGAACATACTGAAGATTATTATGTTCTAAAATTTGATAATATGACAAAATCGACAAGTGGCATACGAAGATCAATAATTAATTTAACTGATGGTGAATTTGATTATATTGATGGTCATGCTGTTGATGGTAAATAATTTATTATATTAATACCAAGTACGTTTTTAGTTGTATTCTTTATCAAGTGCTTGCAATAGATTTCTGTGGAAATAATCGGTAACGTACATTCACAATGTAAGGTTTTGCATCGTATAAGGCTTGATGATAATTTTGAAGAAACTTCGGGTGTAAAACAGGGATGTATGCTATCACCGCTATAACATCGGGTCATCTACACGTCTTCTGATGTAGTTGAGAAATTCCAATACAATATTTACGAGTTTTTTTTGACAATTGGTGCAGATGTAAAGTCTCGTTTACAGAATGCTGGGCATTTGTTTGCAATGCTGTGCATCTTTCAAAGAAACTATTTATCATTAGCAAATCGTATCACAAATTTAAGTTTGCGTCAATAGGTACGCGTATTTAAATTTACCTAGTCAAATAAACAATATCAAACTAAACTATTTGTGAAAACTGTCAGATCTGTGCTGGTGATGAAAAGGATTGTCATTTGAAAAAAATGGAATTGCATAGATTGTGCACTAAAACGAACTGTCATTAAGGAGTCCAGTAGCAGTGGTAGCGGATGGAGTAAAGTGAAGATACGGATATCGAGGACAAAGGCTATTGCACGTTGTCGCCCTATATTTTCGCGTGATATAAAAATCAATATAATATTTAAATTTTAATGTAATATTTTTTCCAATTATATAAAATGTCAGTATTTTCATTATTTTAATAATTAAAATTTTATAGGTAAATGTTTTTTCCCTGCAACTGGATATATATATTTAGTATGGGAAACATTTTCATTATTATATGGTAAACAATGTCTTGATTTTAATGTTGAATTTGAAAATGTACGCTTTTTAAGAGCAACAATTGTAACAACCGATTCAATTAATGTACTAACAACAAACATTCACATTGGCACCGGTTATTTTATAATAACCGAAGGATGTGATATTGTAATGAAAGGAATTATAAAACGATTTCATAAATTAACAAAACTAAAGCAAATACCAAAAGATAATGAATTAGAATATCCGGCATTACAAAAGGATGATTTATACAAGGAACTACGTTTAAGAGGCTATCAATATGACAAATTATTTAAAACCCTAAATGATGTACAAGTTGATGGTTTACATGCTAAATTAAAATGGAATTTAAATTGGGTAACATTTATGGATGGTATGTTACAAACGTGTCTCATACAAACCGATTCACGTTCACTAATGTTACCGACAACAATAAAAAATTTAAAAATTGATGCACTCTATCATAGACAAATGACTGGAAAATTAAATGATGAAGAAAATTCACATTTAGATGTACAATATTGTCCAAGATTGGATACATTAAAAAGTGGTGGCATTGAAATTGAAGGATTACAGGCAACATCGATATCGAGAAGAAAACAAATTAATAGTCCTGTATTAGAATCATATAGATTTATATCGTATTTACCAACACCAAAATTAAGTTTATATGATGCTGCAAAATTATGTGTCCAAATTATAATCGAAGAAAATCAATTAAATGCAATGAAAATTGTAGAAGTTGCTGGTGATGATGGTGGTGGTGATGGTAGTCAACCAATAATTGAATATTTTAATAATTGTATTCACGATTTACCACTTATTACTGGTGAATTAGTTTTAATTACAAATCAAGATATTACCATTGAAAATGTTAATGTTATAAATGAGAAAATTTCAAAAATACAAAAATGTGATATTATAATTGGCAGAAATTGTTTAAAAAATGTTGATTTCTTTAGGAGATCACAAAAGAGTATGAACAAAGTTGCGTATTTAATGTCACGCGAAAATCTATACATTGAAATTGAAAATATAAAATGCCCAAGTAATTTTCAAATTTTATGTATTATACCAACTGAATATGAATTATTGGTGGTATTTCAAAGAGTTATATTAGAACCACCATTGGTGTACAATAAAGTTATAAAATTAATTGAAAATGATAAATACGAATGGATTGATAATTTGCAGGATGCATTAAAAAATACACAACAAACAGAAAGTATCATTTTTGTATCGGAAAATCAAAAATTTTCCGGTATAATTGGTTTTATGAATTGTATACGTAAAGAAATTGAACAACATAAATTATATTGTTTTTATATTAATGATGAAAATGCACCAGCATTCAATTTAGAAAATCCATTTTACAGAAATCAATTGGAATTACGATTATCGATTAATGTCTATCAAAAGGTTGGTATAAAAAAGTTTTAATATACATTTATTGCCTAAATACTAAAATATATTTGAGTTCTGGTTCAATTCATTCTAATCTCTTTCAACATTCACAGTCACTGGATACTTAGCCAAAAAGTAATCAGTAACAGTTCAAATAAAAAAAAAAAAATCATCAAAAAATCGGGAAACTGATGTAAATTTATGATTTTTTCTTTGTTCTGAATTAATCAAAAAATTAGAACTATTGACGATTTGGGTTACTTATGTTGACTTCAATTTACAGAGTAGCAGAAAACCTTGCGAACCAAAATTAACTTGTCAGGAAACATTCATCATAACGACTGTTACCAGTTTTTAATATATGTAGTGAAATTAAGGTGATTGTCATAAATTGTGAATAATTCCGACCCTTCGTTAAAAATTGAATAATTAATTACCATTATAATTAGCATGTGATGCTAACAAAATCTAACAATTTAAATATAAAATTTAAACGAAAATATTTAATTTTAATGAAAATACTGTTTCTATGAACAGGGAAAATGGGGAAATTATAAACATACAAAATTAAATCAACAACTTGAAACAATATATAGAAATAATCATTGTTTTGTACATACAACTGATAGAAGTGATTTGTCAAAATTAACATGGTTTGGCGGATCATTGAAAACAATTGGAATCGAAAATTCTGTGAATGTCCATTATGTTTCTGTAAATGATCGTGATGTTTTATTGGCCACAAATCGTTTACCAATTGAATTATTCACAGAAAATCGCTTAAAACAAGATTACGTTTTGGGTTATGAATTTTCCGGAATTAATGCAAATGGTCAACATGTTATGGGATTATCAAAAACAGTTGGTTTAGCATCAAAACTTATACCAATCGATAATTTAACATGGATTTTACCAAATGAATGGACATTACGAGATGCGGCCACATGTCCGTTAATATATTCTATTGTTTATTTAGCATTTTTTAGATATAAATCACTTAAAAGTGGTGAAACTATTTTAATACATGATGGAACTAGTGAAATAGGAATGGCAGCTATTACAATTGGATTGGCATATGATTTAGAAATATTCACAACAGTTTCGAGTTTAGCACTGAGAGACATTATTTTAGAACAATTTCCAAAATTTAAAGGTAAAAAGTAGTTACATAAGGTTTTCTTTTTTTTTTTAATTTATCATCAGTCATCACATATAGGATAGGTGTTAGTAATAAATTTATTAATTTAGTTTAGTTTTAATATCACTGAATCAAAATGTAGGCTGCTTCAAATATGTGTCATATATCATGCTGATCTTTTCGAGATACTGGCAATGGCGTTAAGATCGGTAATATTTATGATGGCTCTACTGAAGTCAATAGAATAGACCGAGACAATCTAACTGTTTCTCGAATCTTAAAAAAATAACTATGTATACTACTGTGGTAAAGTTAAAAGTAAGTTTCAGGCAAAAGTCGCGTATTGATCTCAACTATTATTGATAGAAGTATATTCTAAAATAGTCGTTCTAAGTCGAAATAATCATCTAAATTTCATTCGTAACTAGTGTAATGAATATTTATTTAATTTTTTTTTTTTTTAAATGTCAATTAAAATACATTTACAGAATGTAATATAAAATCTACAAGGGATACATCCTTTGAAAATGAAATTAAGCAGCAAACAAATCATATTGGAGTTGATTATATTTTAAATACATTGCCATATAATAAATTATTGTCATCAATAAAATGTTTAAAACAAGGTGGTGTCTTCATTGAACTTGGTCGTTTTGATTCTAACAATGATAGTAGCATTGAACTGTTTTCATTCTTTAAAGATATCAAATATCATACTATTAATATTGATACTTTAACAAATTTACCAGATATGGATCAAAAACTAATTCATAGTTTAATTGACAGAGATTTAAATAAAGGCATCATTAAACCGATACCATCAATTGTATTTAAAATTAATGAAATTGAAAATGCTTTTCGTAGTAAGGCTTCAGTAACAGATGATAAGGTTGGAAAAATTCTTATTCAAATACGTGAAAATCTTAATGATGAATTTACGCTGCCAATTAAAATTTATCCAAGAGTTTACTTCAATTCAAATCATGTGTATATCATTGTGGGAGCATTAGGTGGTTGTGGTCTAGAACTTGTTGATTGGATGATATTAAGAGGTGCTAGAAATTTTGTATTTATTTCAACTAGAGGTATTTCAAATACTTATCAATCATATAGAATGAAGTAAGTAAAAGTAACAAAAAAATAAAAATAAAATAAAATAAAAATTTTGCAAAAATTAATATTTTTTTATATTTAAGAATCTGGTCAAATTATGGATGTCAAATAATAATAAATAAATCGGATGTATCAACAATAAATGGATGTTTAGAAATTATTAATGTTGCACAAGAAATTGGTAACATTGGTGGAATATTTAATTTAGCAGCTGCATTACGAGATGCAACATTTGAAAATCAAACAATTACATCATTTATTGAATCAACAAATCCAAAAGCAAATGCAACAAAACATTTTGATAAATTGTCACGTAAAATGTGTCCAAAATTAAAATATTTTGTTGTATTTTCAAGTATAACATCTGGCAGAGGTTATCATGGTCAAACAAATTATGGTATGACAAATTCAATAATGGAACGTATAATGGAACAACGTGTTGCCGATGGTTTACATGGAAAAGCCATACAATGGGGTGCAATAGGTGATGTTGGTTTAGTTGCTGAAATGTCCGAAAATGATAATAATTTAGAAATTGGTGGTACATTACAACAATCAATTGCATCATGTTTAACAGTATTAGATGAATTAATAACAACATTTGATCCAATTGTTGCATCTATGGTGGTGGCATTAAAACGTAATAAAAATTCATGTTCAAATAATCCATTTGATTGTGCCATGACCATTATGGGTATTCAGGATAGTAGTAAATTTTCAATGTCCTTAACACTATCTGATATTGGTATGGATTCAATGTTATTGATTGAAATTCGAAATGCATTACTAAAAGATTTTCAAATTTCAATAGAACCTGATGATTTGAGATCGTTAAAATTATCGGATTTAAAAGAAATGAAAGCATAATAATAGAATATATCTAACATTATATGTATTATATTACCATACAAATATATACGTATATATTTAATTATGTTTCAATCATCTGAAAAATATAAGTGATGGTTCCTAGGTGCTGTATTTTATCATACATTTAATACTAATCTATAGATAGAAACTCTTAATTATATTTATTCGATTTTGCCAAGTTATATCACCTTAAGATGTCTTTTAGCAGCATTAACCACGATCAGAACTTTTGTTCGTTTTATGGCGTGTGATCGCCTCGAGTGCGTTGCAATAATTATAATATATTTGGTAATAAGATAATAATAAAAATCATGTCATAGAATTATATCATTTAATAATATTGCTATAATGTATGTAGTGTAGGTGCTATTTCCTATTTTGCTGTTATCCTAATTGTAATAAATAGGCACCAAATAATGTCAAAACAATTATTTAGTTTGTGAAAAATATTTACTAATCAATCAGCAATTATTATGTTGTGCTAATCAACTTTCTGTGTGGTTTCAGACAAATTTGAATAGCAATTTATGCAAACAGGTCTCAAAATAAATCCAAATACATGTATAATACATCATAACTAAAACTATGGAATCAACTTCGCATTTATTGGTTTGACGAATAGAAATCAATTAAAAAATAAGTTACTATATGAACCTCTTACATGGCCTTTATTATTTATTATATTATTTTCTAATATGCAATTTATTAATTATTTTTCGGCATGCATTCCATATATGGAACATATCAGTTATGATTAGTTAGTTGGTTTACTGAAAAAATTAATTGTCAATTAAAAACCTTGTAAATTAAAACCAATAAATATCGCATGTACGTTTGGCACCATGTCAATGCGATGTATTTAAATGTTGATAATGACCATAATGATTAAAATTGTTAAATTTATTTATTTATTTAGAACTGCGAATATTGCAAAATATTATATTCAATTAAAACATGAATATTGTTATGGATAATTTATTGTGATCATTAAACTGGGTCAATTTTATAAATTTAACGATTTTTTATGAATACATTTCTTTTCATTTTTTCATCAAATAATTGCTTTATTATATGCGTATACATGAAGTGCAAATTTAATGTTAAACTTTTTTCTTGTACATACACCTAATTGCATTAATGTATTTCTTTAAAATAAATTATTTATTAAAGGTCAAGATAAATGTTTTCTTTATAAAAAAATTTGTTCTGGTCTGTAGTATCTATAAAATAAAATAAAATAATAATAAAATTGTGTATAATATATGAATGAGCAAACATTTATAATTTAATTAAAGC
This sequence comes from Penthetria funebris, assembly GCA_027564355.1. Classification (NCBI taxonomy): domain Eukaryota; kingdom Metazoa; phylum Arthropoda; class Insecta; order Diptera; family Pleciidae; genus Penthetria; species Penthetria funebris. The sequence continues at coordinate 2,811 of JANSTX010005003.1, read as the reverse complement.
AAGCATAATACGTTCACCAATGTTATATAGTTTAAATAAAATTAATTTTTTAGTGCAATTTTGTCGAAGGTTACAAGCTTTTATCACTTTTTGCAAATATTTTGAATAGTTTTTTTCTTCTTATTTACATGAAAATGTATGAATATATTTGAAAGTTAAAAACGTAAAAAAACAGGAAAACAAAATTGTTAGTTACTTACTTAAAACCATTATATTTGTCGAAAATAATCTATTATTACATTTAGTTGACTTACCTAGAAATAAAAAGAAAAACAAAAATTATATTATTTTATTATGTGGTTGATGAAAAGCTATACATTTTTTTGGGTTTCTTGCTTAGAGTCTTTTGTTTTTAACACCACAAAATCATTTTTTAAAATAGGTAAATCACAATAAATTCATTTAAATTTAAATAAAGTCATTAAAATAAATTATATTAAATAATTTATATACAAAATAATTTGAATATATGAATAATGTGTTATTGAAATAAATTGGTAAAATTTTGCAGGAATAAGTTGAAAACTTTTAAAGAAATAAAATTTTCTATTATAATGAAATTCTGTACATAGTAATTTTACGTTTCAAAACTTAGTACAACAATTAATAAAAAAAAATTTATAACCCATAAATAAAGGTTAAAAAAATGTATTTATTGATAGTATCAAAATTATTTTGATGTAGCAATTATTGTCGCTTTAATTTATATACTTAATAGTTTCTCATAACTCATTACTTTGATTAACAAAAAAGTGGTTTCCTAAGGTTAGAAAGTTAATAAAATATTTTACAATTTTCTGCTCGAATTATAAATTTTCTAAATTCAAAATGAAAAACAATGCTATTTAAATATAATATGGATTCTATTTTGATTAAATGCAATTTTCCCACGTTGGCATTCAACAGAAAAATGTAATATTAAAATATTTATGAATCTTCTCGTGCGTATTACACATTTTTAAAAAGAAAAAAAAAAGCAATTTTCAATTATTTTCAGTTTCATCAATTTCAAGGATATCATTGTGATATTTTCAATATTTTCATATTTTTATTTTTTACCCATAGAAATGATATTATTACTGAAGATGCTAATTTTATAACATTATTATTTATAAACTCATATGGATATATTAAATTGATTATTTTTAAATAAAATAAAAACCAGTAATAAAAACTTTTAATCGAATTAGAGGTCACGTTCATCTGAATACTCAGAATTTTTATAATAAATATACTACAACAAATACAAATTGTTTTTTTTTTTAAAAAAAAATAGATTTTTATTGATCAATTTATTAAAATTACCATCAATAAATTTTATAATATATCTTAATTTAATTTAATTAATTAAATTTTATTTCTTCTCATTGGTATAAAAAAGGCGAAAATGGTAAAGCTCACGAATTTTATAATCTAAAAATGTGTAGGTGTTCAATTACTGTTTTTGTTTTGTTTCTTTTTTTGTACATTGAATTTAACAATTTAAAGAATTTTAGAATTGTACAATTTAAAAACCTCAAGCAGTGGTATGGTATAATAATAAGGAAACAAATTAACAGTACGTGAAAATGATAACTATTAAACAATAAAATAATAGAAAAAATAAAAAAATCAAATAAACAAGACTTGTTATATGTTTACGGTAAATGTTGGCAAAAAAAAAACGCTAAAAATTGTGATTGTTGGGAAAATAAAAAATAAATAAAATAAATTAGGCAAAGAAATACATTTAAATAAAATAATAATAATAATAATGATAATAATAGTAATAACAGTATGTATAATAGTGAAATGTAATTTGTGCATACTTAAATAATAGTTTAAATGCACGATTGCATTTTAACAAAATGTCATGTAATGATACACAAATTGGTTTTACGCGTACGAGTATTCATTGCAATTTGTGAATCGACAGAAAATTGAATTAAAATTTATTCAATTGATTGACAAGATAAATATTAAATGTAATTTTATTGAATATCGTTAATATTTCTATGTGCATTCAACAATATAAAATCTAATTAGATATAATTATAGGTATCATTGATTAAATCGATATATTATAGAATATTGTAGTGTAATATTTAGTTTCAGAAATAATTTCAGTATAGATTTTAAATGTGATTTTGTAGGAGGAATATACAATACCCGTCATTGCATTTTATTTGTATATAGGATTTTTTAGCTTAATTATAAAATTATTATATTTATAATTTTTTAAAACATTTTGTTTTAAAGAATTTCTTTCCTCTAATTTTATTTACATTATTTTGGCAATTATTTTAAATCCATTACAGTCGGTGTTTTATTGTGAAAATACGATGAGTGAAATGAATTCACAGAGAAATGAATTCACAGAGTTAGTTATATATAGCTCACTAAATGACTTCCAGGAGCTTCAAGATTACATGTTTTCACTATTTATATTAATTTATTTCAACTAAATACTTTCAACATTTTTAATAGGTATATACCGGATATTAAAACATTTTTCAATTCTAAATGTACAATTTATTTTCAAATGTTATTTCTAATCTTTCGACATTAATGAACATAATTTTTCATTTATAATGTGGCGGAATGTCCAATTCTAAATAAGACTATTCAATTTAAGATAAATTATAATATAAATTCCATAAATGAACACCTACTAATGACAACAATTCAACTTTATTACCATCATTTATTCATTTACATTAAAAATTTGTTGTATATATTTTAACATTGTATACAATAAAATTGCATCACAAACATTATGGACATTAATGGACAAATATATTGTATAAGTTCGCGTATTAATAAATCATGTAT
>JANSTX010004992.1:0-17768 GCA_027564355.1 Penthetria funebris | reverse complement strand
TTTTGGAATTAAACAACTGGAAATATTTTTTTTTTTTTTTTTTATAAAATAAATGGTTTTTTTTTTTTTTAAAACTAAAATTCACTAAAAAGAAAGATTTTTTTTTTTTTTTTTTTTGTTTTTAATAAAAACACCAATTTAGCACAACAATTGTTAAAATACCCGATGTATATTTCAATTAAAATTTTGTTGAAAAATATATTATATTAATTAGAAATATGAAATAAATATTATAAAAACTGCGGTGCAAGATTATTTTTAAAAATTCATAAAAAAAAAAAAGTGTTTGGTAGAAAGTTTTGAATATTTGAATATTTGAATATTTATAGAGAATTACTTATAGCTTGATAAAAAATAATTATAATAAAATTTTTCGCATAATTTCACAATGGTCGCTAAACACTTATTTTGAAGTTCTGAAGAAACGTGCCACATTTAATTTTTTTTTCTTAACTAAGTTTGATATTATTAGAATGTATTACGAAAATTTTAGCAGTAATAATTTTCGGAAAATACCTTTATCGGAGCAGTTTCATTTTAAAATGGCTGCCAGGAATTATTCTGAATTTCTGAAGAAAGGTGGTATGTCCCGTTTTTCAGAATTTAGTTTGATGTTATTAGAATATATTCCAAAAATTTGTTTGGCGGCAATTGTGTTTCAAATGTATCGTTGAGGAAAGACTATATTTTTGGAATAGTTTGTTTACAAATTGCGCATCTCACGACATACAAAAAATCATATAGGTCTCAGCTAGTTTTGTTTGTATTAGATACATGCTGTACTCAAATTTTACAAAGTATACACGTTTATAGTAGTACCAGATCTTTGGCCACGACAATTAGCATTTGATGTGATGCATAAAATTTTAAATAATCAACTATTCGCATATTTGTGTCCTTATTATCTTAGATATTTACAGTTCATGAATGATGTTAATATATAATTCATATTAATCTCTGATGTGAAACACGTCTGTGACCACCACTAATATTCCCGATAGAATTTTTAAGCGTATGATTATGTTACATTATTCCTTTTTTTTGGTCGCGACAATTAGTAAACTATTCACTTATTTGTGTCCTAATTACAATATCTTAGATATTTGTAGTTCCTGGCTGATCTTTATATATAATCTCTATTGTGAAACACGCATATTTTTATGTAAGATTAGAAAATTAGAAGATTAGAAAATTAGAATCGGTGACCAACACTAACATTCTCGGTTGAATCTTGAAGTGTGCGATTTTCGTCTTTTTGTTGGTACTATCGAAGTATTAAACAGATTAACACCGCATCGTTTCCATTTGCCATATTATATTTTCTACAATCTTTAATATTTTACTCATACTGTGTTGATAATTCTAATTCACAATAATTATCAATAGCAAAAAAATATAAAAATTCATATGTACATTATAAATTAATGTCGCCCAATAATATATAATATATAATAATATCCACTAATATTTAAACAAATCAATTTACATTAATTATTTATTGATTTTATCAAGTTTATGTTATAGCCAGAATATATTTTATATAATAAACGTACTTAGGTTTTAACATTTTGCATATGAATAACCGTCGAGTTGAATGCTTGCTTTCACATAAACTAAAAAAAAATAGGTCAAATGTTAAGTATACATTAACATTTTCTTCATGACATTATGTATATTTTCCTATGGGTATGTGTGTTCTCATATGAATTTATACTCGTTATATGACTGTCTTATCAATAAAACTTAATTAATTTGCTTTAAATATATTGTAACATATACATAGAATCTACGAATCAGAATGATTTGTTATAAATTGCATCTTATTATACTCTATTAAATAATTGATGTAATACGAGCGTACCCTTGATAACTCACCTAAATTGCTGAATGCAACAAAAATAATTTTTCAGGCTATATGTGTCATACGATTGATTTGTGGTATCCTGTAAAAAGTGTGACAACGGTCCTAATATTGATCCATATTTCTTTAATAATATTTGAATACTTACCGCTTCAATAGTGTGCATTGTTTTCCTGCAACTTAATTTTGAGCTCTTATCACAAGTGTTGGCAAAGTCGTTAAATGTCTATGATATTGTTATCGAGATTTATTAGTATGATGATCATTTATACTATTTTATACTTTTCTGTAAATTTTCTGACTCAACATTTCTCATATTATATATTTAAATTATAGTGTCGAAGTGTGACCACCGATCCTAAACTGCATGGTTTGTAATTTTTTAACAATTTCACGATTTAGCAAATTAAATACAACGTTCGATTTTAATATAAATACGTCATATTATTTGATTAGGTGACGAATGTAGTGTCTGACTATCATCGTGTCACCGGTAACTCGATCACGGTAAAAAGATGGTGTGTATGTCGTGTTTGTCAATTGGCTAGAAAAAACCAACTCAACAAGAAACTAGGTAGATGGGGATTTATGCACCAATCTATTGAAATATACAAATGTATTATATAACTGGGTAAAAGTAAAGGTTCAGATGATAGTATTTGATTCTCGTAAAATTATTAGCGTAATTATATTTAATTTACATAAAATTTGTGTCTTTATAATATATTTTTTGCTAATTTAATGTTGTAAAATTGTTAGGAAAAAAATTAACTAAAAACCAAATTGAAATTAACACCATTTTATAATTGAAACTTAAAACTAGAAAACTTGAAATATTATGTTCTCATTATACTTTTATAATGTTTTATAGATTTGAAAATCAAAATAAAAAAATGCTATTTGAATATGAATATAAAATAAAATATACACGAGTATGTTATATAAATTACTTTAGTTAATACTAAATATCGATAGCAATGTTACATTTATTAAATATTATGCTAACGATTAACGCCAGTAGAAAATACAATTAGAACCAATAAAATATGTGTCAATGATTCGATCTCGAACGAAGGATCATTAAAGTATTTTAAAATAGACTAGAGCTACGAGCCCATACTGACGAATTAGAACAGTTTTAAGATAATTTTAATTTTGAATTGGGATTCTAACTTCTATCAAGTAACTAAGTACTTGATCGTACGCCGAATACTGTGCCAAAAACTACTATTTAGTTTTTCGAAATGTCAGTAGTTATATAATTAATTTTTTTAAAATACAAGCTTTGTTTCTTTATGATAACTGTCATTGACAGACCTTATTTTTATATAAGCAAAAAGTTTTTTTTCGAATCGATGTCATTCCGAAAATCATTAATGCAATTCGCAAAATAATTGAAACCGATCACTATGCTCAAAATGAGTAACACAATTATAAATCCTAATGGCAAATATGTATTTTAAAAAACAACAAATCTATTCGTTAACGAATTAAAATTGTTCTTACTGTAGATTTAAAAATTTTATGGCAAAAATATTTGTTAATGATTTCGACTTCTATTGTGGAATTAGCTTGTTACCAATTTCAGGTCACAATTTTAGACCGAAAAGAAACGTTGCTAAAAATGTCACACAAACTGATAAAATGCCTGACATGAATGTAATATCTAATTGCCAAGCAGTTTGTATTATCAACGGGGATTATGCACCTTCAGATTAAATTCATTATAATATATTTACAAATCTTAAACTGAAACTTAATTATTCAAAAATTAGAAAGCGATGCATGACTTTTTGTTGACATGCTATCAACGATAATTTCATTATTTTATTTTATCATTTCAATTTATCAGTTTAATCTTAAAATCAAATAACTGAAATGTAACGCAAAAAAAAAATTATTTGAATTTCGTTTGCTTAGTTTACAATCTTTTGAAATCAGTTAATGCATTGGCTTACTATAAATCCAATAGGTTATCACAATATTTTATCGTCAATATTTTGTTTGAATCCAAAAGATTGCGTCAATACTTTGTTTGGCTCGTTGTTTCGATTTATGGATTTTATCAAAGAGCAACATTCACATTTCAATTAATCTATATTTTGCTACAACATTTTCATTCTAATGATATTCTAATTCCTACACTTGCGGATTTTCGTTAGTCTTTTTGAAAAGCAGTAATGTTGTGATCCCTCTGTCATATAATTAATTATCCAATGTGCTACATTTCGTTTCAAACTCGACTTTTTGTTGCACTTTTACTAAATTCGTCACGATGTTAAAATTCTTGTATTAAACATAATGAGAAATTATTAACTGTGCAGAAGTATAATGAGAAATTATTAACTGTGCATTAGTATCTCATCTGTGAGTGTCAAAAATACTTAATCCATAATCACTTCTATCGATTGGCTATGAGAACTCAGAATTTGCACATATTTATTTTTAATTGATCCACTTTCGTCTCGGAAGTGTTAGCAGTGAGTATGGTGGCCATTGTTATGATAAAATTAAATATGGAACGTGATTTTGTAAAAAAATATCAAATTATCTTTATGGAATGGTGACGAGTCCTGTTGGAACTGTATTTTTTGTATGCTCAAGAAATCAACGTATTTTTAACCATCTATTATTGTTGGTAAAATTTGTTGGTTCGCCCTAACGCCCTGATCGGTGAAAACGAGCAGCCGTTTATTTACATACAGCAACTCGGTTATTCAAATTGGACAATAAAAATTTTCAATTTGTCAACAATACAACATATTCTCTGTTGACATATTCAACGGTATCATAAACTAAGTTTCAAGCACCTCTGTTCCATATGTTAAACAAAATAAGATTTGCATTCACTAACACTGATCCGTTTTGTATTAACAATTTGTTGCATAATGGAAGCTATTGGAACTAATTCTATGAATCTGTTATGGTGATGATTTTTGATCGTACAAATGAGCTACTTGGAACTGCATAACCTATTTATGGAATACACAGTAAATTTAATAATATTTTTTTCCTTACATTCAAATATATCAATATCAAGAATGCAATACTTTTTTATTTATTAAATTATGAATATGTCATATAATCACTAAGTTCCAAAGGTGCTGCTCCGATTTTTTTTAGTGCAATAAAGAATTTTTGATAAAAACATTAAATTTGAGTATATTACATAATTATGAATTATTAATTTTATTCTTAACAAATAAATCAAATGTAGATAAAATTTTATGATTAATTAACAATTCTGCTTGAAATTATTTTTATAAATTACTGTATTGACATATTTGTAATATACTCACTCATTTTAAAGTACCAAATGTATAAACAAATACTTTGTATTGCGTCAAGAATTTATTTTATGGTTTGCCTATTTTTTTTTTATTATTATCTGGCGTCATTTATTACGTATGGTCACAAGCCTCTACGAATTTAATTTTTTATTACTCGAAATATATTCGATCTAATGTTGAATAGAAATGTTGAAGAAAAATTATTAAATGTTTATATGGAATAAATATAATTGTAAAGTCTGAACCTGCAATTTACAATAATGAAGAAACAGGCAACCATTTGCTTTGATGTGCTTCTTCCGCGAACAAATTTTGTTGGATTTGGCACGCCTTGGAAAACGGTCGATTCCTGCTTTGTCTCCGACTTATATGCATAGATTCATGATTCGTCACCTGTGCAGATATTAAATATATAGTATTTGATGCACGTGTACGTTTGTTGTCGGCCAAATGTTCAGGCAATATCTTATTGATGCTTGTCATACTAATGTCAAGGATGCATCAATCGTATGATATGTCACATGACGATCTTGCATTATTAGTTCACGTACAGTTTGTGGCAAAACAACTGATTTTGAACGACCTTCACGTCCTGGAGTAATCGTCGCCCACAATTAAATTCGTTGTACCAGTTTTTCACTGAGGTTTATGCATCACTAGAATACTTAGAAGTTAGTCTACATTCTGTTCAGATCATTCTTAGCATATAGCCTTATAGCTTCTTTCTGAAGATCTTTAGCGGTTTTCCCAATTAAAAGATTACTTATCATTTGCTATTTCTATTATATCTAACTAAAAATTGTGTATTCTTGTATCTGAGAAGTATATTTATAATATTAATATCATATTTCTTGTGGTATTCAATAAATAAATTTTAAAAGTTTTTTTTAAATCTAAATAAACACATCATAAGCCTTATAATGTATGGTTATGACTGTATATCAGAATATTTAATCTAGATTAATAAATCATATGACAACAACGTACGGCATTGTTTTTAATATATTTACAATATATATGATACTATAAATATTAACTTTAAAAAAATTATGTTACATTTACTCATTTGTATAAGCAATTATTTAGTTTATTGAAATCTGGCTTTAAGATCTATTGTGTGAGCATAGGTCGTCAACAACCGTCATTGTTTACAGCCAGCACCTTCACTTAACCACTGAACTGCTGCGGATTCAAGTCAAGTACTTATGTTGTAACCGACCGCAGTTGCCACAGTGTATGGCCGATCCAATTTCACATTCTTCTGTTGACAATTCTGTTCATCGCATCCAGATCTGCCAGTCATACAAATTTTCGAATAATATTGTATTTGCCCACAAATTTTTTAACTTGAATTTGTTACACAATGTTATTTGTCAGCTTCCAAATTTCGCACTCATACAATAGTACCGATAAATAATTAATTTTAAAAATGCACAACTTTAGATCCAATCAGCTCTTTGTATACGAAACTTTACATTTTTCAGCACCATCATTAATTGCCAAAAAAAAACTTTCTAAATAGTTGAAGTCCTGTACTTCGTCTACTTCTTCACTATTGACCGCAAGTAAACATCTCCTCGATGTACCTCGATGATAGTCGTTCACTCCATTTGTCACCAGAGGTTATTTATTAATACCAAATAACTTGAGTTAATTTGTTATTTTGTGTTTTAAACATTAAAGGGTGTCCATCCAATCCCCAAAAAATAACTTTAATATAAAGAAAAAAAAATATCATTACTTTTGGTAATTATTGTTCAACAAACGTGAAAGATCTTCTTCAACATCATTTCAGGATAATATTTTCTGAAATTGTCTTAAATTTATAGTCTATTTTACTGTCAATATTTCATGAAATCAAGAGGACAAAATGCAAACATCAATATATACTCGTACATAATTCTTAAGTAGATTTAATATCAGGGGGTCACTTTTAACAAAAATTGTCATGATTCTCTTATTATTTTTTTAGACTGAACTTTGGATTAATAGCAGTAACAATGTTTGTTTCAATGTGGATCTCAAATACTGCAGCTGTTGCAATGATGTGTCCAATTATGCAAGCTGTTTTAGAAGAATTAGAATCGGTATGTAGATAGAATTTGTTACTTAATCTATCATTTAATTCCTTTACCTGTAACTAAATTTTTATTTTATTTTTTATTATATTAACCAGCAAGGATTATGTGTAATGTATGTGAAGAAAAAGGCTCCAACAGAAGAAGAAGGTATGATAAATGCTAAAACAGATGATGAACCACCGATGCCATCAAAGACAACTATTTGCTATTATGTTGGTGCTGCATATGCATCAACATTAGGAGGATGTGGAACAATTATTGGTTCTGGTACAAATTTAACTTTTAAAGGAATTTACGAAACACGTTTTCCTGATTCACCCGGCATTGATTTTCCAAGATGGATGATCTACAATGTGCCAGGAATGTTAGCATATACATTTTTAACATGGTTATATTTACAATGGGTATATATGGGTTTATTTAGACCGAATAGTAAGGAGGCACAAGAATCAAAATTGAGTAAAGAAGGTGAAGCTGTTGCAACAGCAGTTATTGAACGGAAATATAAGGAATTGGGACCGATGACCTCACACGAAATAAGTGTTGCAATATTATTTTTATTGTCAATTGTATTATTTTTTACAAGATCACCGGGTTTTATAACTGGTTGGGCAAAATTATTGACAAATACAAAGGTTAAAGATGGAACACCGGCTATTTTTATTGTTATAGTATTATTTATGATACCTGCAAATTGGGCTTGTTTCAAATTTTTCAAAAGTAGACCAGGTTTGTTTTATTTCAATTTTTTTGAATTTTTTTGATATTGCGTTAATATTTTTTAATAAATTTTTTTTAAGACCAATTCACACTTATGTATTTCATATTTATTCCAATTATAGGTGATTTACCAAAACAAGCCGGAGTTGGTCTTATTACTTGGAAATATATTCACCAAAAAGTGCCATGGAGTTTAATTTTCTTACTTGGCGGTGGATTTGCATTAGCAGCCGGTGGTCACGCGTCTGGTATGTCAAAAATGTTGGGCAATTCATTAACGGGACTTAAGGAATTACCACCACTATTATTATTATTTATTGTTTGTTTAACTGCACAACTATTAACGGAATTTACATCAAATGTTGCCATTGCAAATATTTTACTACCAGTATTGGCAGAAATGTCTGTTGCAATTAAAATGCATCCATTATATTTAATGTTTCCTGCTGCATTATCTTGTTGTATGGCATTTCATATGCCTGTGGGTACTCCACCAAATGCAATAGTTGCTGGTGTGGGTAATATACGAACAAAGGATATGGTAATGCAATCACTGTTTACATATTAGAAATAATAGAAATATTAACGAAACAAAAATTTATTACTTATAGGCAATTGCTGGTATTGGTCCATCAATTTTTACATTATTAATTGTTTGGGGAACATTTCCAACATGGGGTGCAATTGTTTATCCAGAATTAAATGAATTTCCAGATTGGGCACGAACACCAGAACTTAATATAACAAAAGCTTAAATTAGTACTATTGAAATATTGTACGCATTTATAGAAAAATATGTTCGTTTTTTTTTTTGATTTTTAATTTTCTTTTCTATATTTTTTATTTGAAAAAGACTTTTCCCTTAAAATTTTTCAATAAAACATAAGTTTTATAGTACACTTTCTATCTGAAATGCACTTGTTTTAAAAGAGGTATTTGATTATTCATCATTATATAATTTTTCATAGGAAATAACTAATTGAAATTTTATAGTTAGAAGTTTTTTTTTATTTTTTAATTAATAGTAGAACAGAACGAAAAAACAATAAATTTAATTTTGTTGTGTACAATAAATTAAGTTGTCTATTGTATATGGATATGGGTGAAATGGACTTTTAGCAAAAGTTTTATTTTGATGAAATAATACTAATGTGAATTTATTTATAATGTAAGTTTATTTCTCAAGATTGCTGACTTAAAAATTATCCGTCTTTAATAAAGTTTCTTTTTTGACTTTTTAAAGGTTTTGATTTCATAGCAAATAAATACAATCTGAAGATATACTAAATTAAATTCCAACGGATAATAATTAATACAATGCTTAGTAATAATTGTGTATCCTTTTGAATTCAAAAAAGCCAAGAAACTTAAGTAAAGTCGGATAATATAAAATAAAATCAAAACTAACTTATGCGTCTCTGTTTAGATTGACGCCAAATTGTAATACGTTCATATAGTCGTAGTAATCAGTTTTGTCTTCTATTTTTTGTAATAATTAATTTTCTAAAGTTGTTCAAAATATTAAATGCATTTTAATGTACCAAATTTTATACAAAATTTTTAGATTAATACTAGTATGTTAAAAAATGCATAGATAAATTCTATATTTTAATGATTAATGAATTAAATATAGAGTACTTGAATACAATGTTATAGTTATAGAATTGAATTAATAAATTTTATGTTAATATCATTTATATTTAATTGTTAACACAATGGGCTTATTTTTGTATTCACGCTGAATATTTTATATTCAATAAGTAAAAATTTAAATAAAATGTGTTTATAGATGCGATGTCCTATTTAGATAGCTGCTTACTTGGCTGGTAAGATTAATACATTTAATACATTTATCTATTGTCAGCATAAAATATTGATTTTGTCAAAGAAATTTATCCGAAATTTATACCTATATTTACCAGACAGAATTCACCAATAATGTTGAGAACGATTCCTTTTGCCAAATGTAAAACAGATAAGGGTGTCTAAATGAAAATGGAGTACATGAGTACACTATTAAGTGTCTTATTTTTTCTTTAAATTATTAATTTTTAAATAATATTAATTATAAAATAATTTATTTAATATTATAACATTTTTTTAGTCAATTTTTATCTACATAAATACATTTCATAAGTCTTCCACTTCATTGATATTTCATGAATGTGGCTTTATGTACTTATTTCAATTGTTTTATAAATCAAAAAAACATAAAAAAAAAAATATTTTTATAAATTCAAAAACTGCCACAATATATAAAAATGTTATAAATTATATTATGTATATAATGCTCAGAAATATTAATACAATATATTTTTATAAAAATGTATTTTGAAATTTTTTATTTTGAAAACTGTAAATAAAATAAAAAAAGACCTATTTGAAATTAAAAAAAAAAATGTTTTGATTACCAATAATTTAATACCATATGAAAAATTCCATTAAAATCATGTTAATTATTAATTGTAGTATGTGTAGGGTATCTTCTAAAGATTATGATGTCCTGACACAAATCCAAAAACATGTGACCAACGCTTTCATCAAAAAAAAATTGCACTTTCTCGAAAAAGGTTGGAGATAGAGACATGTTGTAAACGGTAAAACACGTAGAAATGCTTACTACATTTTATACACATACTCGTATGCCAGATATTCTGCTACAATAATTAGTATACAAAATCGGAAAATTTCACGCTATTACAAGGATGTCAGCATCGTTTTTTATTGCGCAACGATATAGTTTCCAAGATATTTGAATTTTTAATAAAATACATCTTCTGAACATTATGAAGTCCTGATACAAATTCAGAAACCTATGAAATGTACCAGCGTTTTTCGTATAAAAGGTAAATTGCAATTTCTCGTAAACGGCTGGATATAGAGCGATGGTGTTAACGGTAAAACCGTAGATATGTTTCTACATTTTATACACATGCCAGATATTCTGCTACAATAATTAGTCTAAAAACTGGGAAAAACTAGCGGTATTACAATGATGTCATCAGCATCGCTTTTAATTGCAAAAGATGCGCAACGACTTTTTACATATTTCATCATCAGACAACTCTTGCTATTAAAAAAATTTCAGCATCGCCTTCAATGGCAAAAGATGCGCAACGATTTTCTACATATTTCATCCTCAATTACGAATCTATAACCGTTTCGGAGATATAGGCAACTAAACCGAAATGCTTTACAATAAAATTTACAACTAAAAAATCGATCAGTTTAAACAGTACCACCGAAATAGAAGAGACATATTACCCACATGATACCGAAAATGCTTGGAAATAATAATTTTTGAATTAGAATTGATCTCAATTCGACTCTAAAATTTACACATAGGCCCGCTTGGAATATTGCTTCAGGTAATGCCTATTTCAAACGTTAATTTGTGTTAAGAGTGTAAAGAATGAAATATACAATTGAGGTAATAGTTATGCAATTGAGGTTCTATTGTGTTATTAATATTAAAGATGTAAATTATGTTTAATTCTTTAGATGGTTTATACATTAAATTTTGCAGAGTGTCTGACTGTTACTAAGAACTTTGTATATTTGTGTAATTAGTATTTTGCCAATTATTTCGATACTTTCAGATAAATACTGAATTGTTCTATATTTTCTCACAGTTCAATTATTGTTTTTGTTACAGATTTCCTTGAAAAACGAATACAAGGTGTTGAACGATTTTTAAAGCACTTTTTCTGGAATATTTCAAAATACTTTGATCATAAATGTCTGACGAATTTCACAGTTAGGTAAGTACTTATACATAATGTTATTTTTTAAAATGCTATATTCATTCACAATCTAAATATTTCCTTTTTTATATTAAAGTTACATTTTAGGATAGCTTTTAATATTTATTAAAACAAAATAAATTTTTATATAATACAAAAATATAACGTTTATATAATTTATAGTTGCAATATTTTCTGAACTAAAATATTTCTTACAATAATACATGAAACGCGAAGCATTTTTTACTAAATTTAGGACGCATTTATCTTTTAGTCAAAATTTAGGCTTGAATCAGAAGCAGTTTGTTTGTGCGAAACTGAAAACAATTGCACCTTGCATTGAATTTTACGTGCACACTTTCAATTAGAAAGAAGGATTCAATCTTGTCGATAATAGAGTAGGCCAGGGTACTGTAATCAGAATCTGTTCCCAATCTCAATAAGCTAAAATAATTTAAAATATGGTCAAAATATGATTGCATTTTTATATAATTCCCTTTTTTAACAGTTAAAAATATGAATGCTGCTCTCCCATGAATAAACAGTATCGAAAATAAATATTACGATACAGTATCTCTACATCTTATATTTACACCATACTCGTGTATTTAAATCGAAATTTACAATGTATTGTATGATTTTAGTCTTTACTATTAATAGAGCAGCCTACTTTAGCAAACTAAATGTATTCGGTTAGTGCAATAAATACAAGAAAAATATAAAACCAAAATTATACTAAATTATATATAAAAAATGATGATAAGAATGCATTTCTGTACATGTTATTAACTGGTATTCAGACTGTAATTGAAGAGTTTCTTAGGAAATTGGCTAGAATCTAGATCCATGACGACTTTGCCGCCAATACAGAAGCATAAACATATACTATTTTCGTTTCGATAATAGCTGAACATAAAATTGATGAAAATGCCCATCAGTGGTATATAAAAGTATATAACGGAGACGAGTTAACCTCTGAATTACTCAGAATTCAGTGAACGGGAAAATCGTGAAAATTGCTCAAACTGAATAACCTAGCTAGGCATCTCAAGCCCTTTGCTAGTTGAGTTACTGAATTTGTAAAACATTTGCTTAATAATTGGAAAATGATAGAATTAATTATTAAAAGAAATTATGTATTATATTTGTTTATTATTTTTGATATGAATTCACTTTCGGTAAACTTGGCAAAGAACTCATTTTAGTTACGAGAAGTTAGAAATATATAAAGTGGCAAAATGTGAAGTAATATACTAAATGAAGGTGTTGATTCAGACCATCAAAAAGATGATATACAAAATTGCTGCATTTTGTTGTCGACATGTTTAAAAAGTCGACATATTTATAAATATCTGGCTTTGTTTTTAATGGTTGACAAATTTTAAAAGTAATATCTTAAACATAGCCAAATTTAAGGTGACGTGTAGCTAATCCTGACCATTTTATAAAAATAAAGGAGTTATCATCTTAAACTTTACGCCTCAAAGGTGTGTGTGACTGCATGTCGACATATATAACATTAAATGTCAATCGAAAAACTTCACTACTTTCTAATATATAGTGAAATATATGATTAATCAATTAAATATTTGACTTATATTGTAATGGGGTTTCCGGTGGTACTGTGAAAAGGTAGACACTGGTTGATCAACCTCAAAATTTTTGATCGCTTACTCCATCAAATTTACTTCACACATCTTTATAATATTATATTATATATATTCTAATTTAATCACTGAAATTCAAATTAAAATGGTATGCTCACGTAATGCGTAACCCGAAAACTCATATAGTAAAATTGGCTTTAGCGGTTATGGGAACGTCCACAAAAAAAACGATTTACTATTTTTCGTACGGCTTTCTAATGAATTAAATAAATGAAACGATTGTGGAAAGTTGTGTAATTTTTAAACGCATTGTGCAATCAAAAATAATGGTCAATTTTATTGTTCATACGCACTAGCAAAGCTCTTATCATTTTCCACTCCTGCTTCATAAAAACAAAAAATTGTGCAATATATTGCATCATAATGTATTGCACATAATACACGATATATTTTTATTTGGTAACGGAAGTTAACGCAACAACGCTGATTCGAAATAATCAAAGACACAAACAATATTCACCACATATTTTCAACATATCTTCGCGGTGAAATTTTCAAACTCTTTTAAATGTCCATTTCATTTATTTCCATTTGGCCTATGTATCTTAATACAATATCATTAAACAAAAATATATCCAATATTAGTTTGAGTTTAACCATTGTTGTTACGACATTATATATCTACTTCCTATGAATATTTAAAATTTTAAAAAAATATATACATAGAAATAAATAGTGTATTGTAAAATTTAATTAATAGATTTTAAACTATTTGTTTATCAATTGAATAGTGGGTTTTAAAATATATTTTAAAATCTATATGCATATATAAAAGTGGTGAATAAAATTAGCAAATAATCTAATTAGAATGTGTGAAATGTGAAATTATTTAAAATTCTTATTGGAATGTGTGTACTATAAATTGCAACAATATACTAAGTAGTTATATATGCAGAGAGTTAATATATGATGTTTCTAAAACTTTTGCTAATATAATTATAGACTTTATTTATTGTTGCCTTAGCAAATTTTAATTTTTAGTAAATAATTTAAATATGTAGTACATATTTTTATAATTTTTTCTGTTTTAATAAATTATTATGTGTCTGTTGGCTATTATATGTGTTCAAAATTAAATACTTTATTATATATGAATAATTTGAATAATAACCTGTTTTGTCCTATGATCTTATTATTTATAAGTATGATGATGAATAACCGATATTATATTTTTAAATGATCGTGAAAAGCATATAATTAATAACTAGATACATTTTTGTGCAATTCAAATATTCGGTTAGTTTTAAAATTATGCTTTTTATACTGGGATATAATATATAAGAATGGTATAAAATGTTTTAAGATTATAAGATGGTTACTTTTAGATGTTCCGTTAAATCTTCCCCAAATCGAAGTTCTATACCTTCAGAAATTTTATCAATAATAACTGCATAATTAATAGTTTGTGTATTCAGCTATACACACATTTATTAAAATGTTTTTAATAATCTTCATTATCATCATCCTCCATTATCAGTTAATTAAGATTTTCCATCTGTACACATTGTCCCCATCATAAATGTTTCACTGTTAGCTGGAAGTTATCGATTGTAATTTCAAATTTTATCTTTTAAATTAATTATTTAAGTTTTTTTAATCTACTCTATTTAAGATTTTAAGAAATTAAATTGTATATTATTAAGGTATTTATAAATAAATATTAATAATATATACAATATATGCAATACTTCATATGATCTATTCCGCAGCATGATCGATTACCTGTTTCTATTTTTCAAATGATATAATAAATTTTTAGAAGCACTGTTTTAAATAAATTACGTGTGGATAATATTCAATTTTTTGATTACCTCTTATACTGTTGCATTTTTTCATTAACAATTCAATAAAAATTTAACATTTGCATAATTTAATTTCAGCGGTATGTAACAAGTAATAAAAAGAGTATACAAATAATTGTTATTTGATAAAAATGTATTAGTGAAATTATAATGTAAAATAATTATTATACCTTTAACAATAAACATTCTATAACAAATGATGATTTTTTAAACTAATTAATTAATGAATGTTAAATTACTATTTGTGTATTTTTAAAATAATAAATCACTTTGTTACAAATTGAAAATACAAAGGATATAAATTTTTAAAATAATCTACAAGTGTGTTAAATTAACCATTGCAGAACATATCCAATTCATTCATTATCACATTTTGGAATTTATATGGTGGTAAGTAAATGTTTAAGTTTTATACTTTTGAATAAATAATAAATTTTACAGTTAAATATAAAATTGAAATTTAATTAATAGATATCTTACTATAATATCCTCGTATATTATCTTTAAGTATATAGTAAATCAATTTAATTCTTCCTTTCCCATATTCAGGATCGACCCTTCTATTACTTATTGCATGTACAACAACATTAGCATTGAATAATCCAAATATTCCACAATTAGTTCAAATGCTATAGTGCTGCCATTTACATACATACTTTTATCTGCATTAATATATAATTCAGGAATAATTTGAGATGTTAATGCCTGCAAAGGGAGATCTTTTGAAAATTTGAAATATTTTTTTATTATCTCTGTAATTTTTGTTAACCTTTTATAAAGGGTGTCCCAAAATTCAATCAAGATTTTAATATTGCGCCATTTGTTCGGTAATTGGTGTCATTGGTGATTGTTAAAAATGAAACGCTATGGGAAAGAAAAACACGTTTTCATTGTTGAGCAATATTTTAACAATAATGAAGGTTTATGGCAATTAGTTCGTGTTTTGTTGAAATTCCATCGTGCTCAAGAACTGGAGATTTAAAGAAGCCCTCTCTCTCTCTCTCTCTCTCTCTCTCTGTCTCTCTATCCCTGTCTTTACGTATCTCTACAGAGTATTCTCACTAAAGATTTGCATTTTCATGCTTACAAAGTTCATTTGAATCAGGAACTAAAAAGTCTATGTAGACAAACACAACGCACAGGGAAGTGAGTACATTGTATTGATTTTGAAACAACAAGTGGATATTGATTTATCAAATTAAATAATTTTCAGCTATATGAGGCTCATTTTCATTTTGATGGCTTTGTTAAAATCTTTAAAATTGTACCATTTGAGGTTCAGAAAATCCACGAATGATTGTTGACAAACAATTGCATCTATAACGTGCCACTGTTTGGTGCAGATTATAGGCTGAAGACATTATCGAACCATTCTACTTTGAAAATGCGACTGGTCAGGCAATAAACATGTTAATGTTGCTCGCTTACGACAACCTGATAATCCCAATTTTTTTTTTTTGTGCCAAAATGGCAAAATATGAATGTGGAAGACATGTGGTTTCAACAAAACGGTACCACATGCCATGCAACCCGAAAAACAATTAAATTACTGCTCCAGAATTATGCCATTTTTTTCTTTTTGCAATGTTTTGAAGTCTAAGGTTTATGTAAACAAGCTCACAAACATCGACACCTTGAAGATGGAAATTGAGCGCTGTATCAACAAAATTCATGCTACATTACATAATCTATTGAAATGAATGCTGTTGAGTCCTTTGACATAAGAGGTTTTAGTTTGTTGAATTAAAAATTGTCACAACCATTATAGAGTCTCGATGTTCTCCATTATATTCGGTAATTCAATATATTTTTAATTGCTTGTGAAGAAATGATTGCAGAGAGAGAGGTTATATAAAAATACAATAAATACAAAAGAAGAAATATTTGTACAATGTAAAATAACTTATGTATATGCTTATACTTAAGATTATACCTTGAATTTTATAGGTATTATATATTCCCCTAATATTTCCACAAGTAACAATGTATAATAACAAGGTAACCAAGTGAACAGCTTAGGTCAATACACTATAGAAGATACAATTTATATAGAGACTCTATTATATGAGTTAGGAATATCTACTTGGTAAACATTTAATTCACTTGTTAATTTATATGTTAAACTAAAATAAACATATTTTTGTGGAAAGTTATGTGTATTAAATATATAGGCTCTATTATTAATCACGATGGAATTATGCATCATATTTATCGTTAAAAGTAATTTTTTTCAAAACTTTAAATTTATATTATGCTAATATTCATACTCAAACTTATACTATGCGCTATTGAATTTATATACGAGTATAAATTCCTGTAGAAATGAAAACTTGTTTGCAAACTTGTTATAGCTTTGATTATCATACTATTGCCATCATTTAACAGGTATATACATATATTTTGCAAATTTGCAATAAAAATTATATATAAATATGTATATATAAAAGAAAAGTATTATCGCATAGAACATATACAAGTGGTTGCATATAGACTTCTTCATTTCTGTGCAACCTAATGTTAAATTCTTTTAAATTTAACGTGTTTATAATATAATGAAACTTTTATAGAAACTTGAGTAGTGCTAGTAGTATGTAACGAGTATCT
>JANSTX010004981.1:0-20883 GCA_027564355.1 Penthetria funebris | reverse complement strand
AATATAAAAAAGAATATTATTAAAAAATAGGTAGGGTATGTTTTTATAATTTCTCAAAGATTTATTTAATTATTATTTAAAACACAAAGAAAAAAATTAATACAAAAAAAAAAATCTTATTAATAATTAAAGAATAATTTAAAAATTAATATTATGTAAATAATAATTTAAATATTATATTAAAAATATTGAAAAATCAATTTATAACTAAAAATTATGCTTCCTATTATTTTTTTATAATTCTAAAATATTTTCAAAAAATGAAGAATGTCCTTTAATTTATCCCCCTTAACTTTATGTGGCTTGCAGTGTGAACGAAATTGCCCAATACATCTATACATTCACCTGGCTCAACAATATCACGAGAAATATTGTTCCTGTTTGCCGTCTTCAAGTTATTTAAATTGTTAAAAATTTCAGTTTCAAATAGTACAACTTCTTAGATTACAGTATGTCCTGGAATAATATTGTAGTTGGAGCTAAATGGGACACAAATTTAATAATCGAAAATCATATCAAGTGCTTTTTGAACCAAACATTCAATTTAAATAAAAGACGATTTGCAAAAGTTCTCAAATGTGACTTAGCAAGTAAAAAATGAACTGCGCATTTTAACGCGATGTTGAATAATTTCGACATTAAAGTTACTTAGAGTTAAATATTGACAAAACGATTCAGTAATTCTATTTCAAGTTGTGGTAAAATCTTGAGAACAATTAAATCTACATGACAACATCTAACATTACACTTTAAATATTGAAGGTGAACTTGGATGGCATTAAATAAACGTATTTATTAAGTATGCGTTATCTAATGAATTTTATATTTTGAATTCAAAACTTTTAATTTATGTTTGTTTTCGTTGACATTTAATGTTATGCATATTCGATACGACAAATTATAATCAATCGTATTGCATAATCATCCATATGGCGTACTCAAAGGTTTTTTTCTTTTGTTTTACGGATATCGTTGAAAATAATATTTCTGTAAAACAAAATTCTTATGTTCGTCTAATTCACTTAGGCTGGTTAGATTAACACAAATTTTTTGGTTGATAGATAATATGCCGAATCTTAGTCTGTTACGTTAATATATTGTTCTCTTTATAAATAGCTTTTTTAAGTAGAAAATATATGGATATATGGTAATTTATCTGAACCTTTACATCACAATAGTAGAGTCATGTGTCAGAGAATACACAAAAAATATGCAGAGTATATTGTGCTAATAGAAAAAGTAGGTAAGGTAAATATAGTATAAAAAAAGTATGCGGACTATAAAACACTTATATCAGAACAATGCAGTTTCTTTTGTGATATATTTTTGTACCCAGTCTACGAATAAGACAAAATCCAGTGTTTTTTGACAACCACCACACGGCATAATTGACAAATTCTGTAGTCATGTTTCTGGTATAAACGCGTGAAGGAATATCTAGGTTGAATAACCATATTAGATATTAGACGATCACTCCATTCATCACCTATATAGTACTAGCTAATAACATTTACTTTCGTATTTGTACAACTTAACATATGGATAACAATAATTATTTTCACTTCAATTTTACATATTTATTAGTTGCTACAGAAGATAACTAAATACCACAAATTAGAAGGAAAAAACTTCAAAAATTAAGGCAGGAAGCCAAAATTTAAATTAAGAACTGAATACTCGTATAAAAAAGAAACAAAATAAAAGAAAACATGAAGATATAAACAGAAAACAACATTCAAGCAGTAAAATACAGAATAAAATAAAAAAAAAACTCAAAAATAAAACAAGAACGATTACATCAGTCGTTAATCTAAGTAATTATTTACATTTAAGATTTATAGTTTTCTATATAAAAATCAGCGATAAATTAAAGAACTTGTCAAAACAGTCATCAACGATGATAAATCAAAAAGTTTCAACTTTCAAGTATTATGTCAGATTTTCTATACGCTATCTGTGAATCTTGAAATTAAACGAAAAATTTGAATAATTACGCTGTTCAAGGAGTATTGGATTGGTTTGTATGTTTTTCTGCTATTCATCTTTTCACAAAAAAAAAAAATTATTATTAAATTTGTAATTAATCAATGGAAAAAAGTTATAATGTATGCGAAATTTAGAAAGTTTAGAAGTTATAATGACTATTGTTATACTATGAATAAGAATATAGTTAATTTTGTGTATATCATTTGTTATTCAATTTCAAAGATTGAAGTATTGATTATTTATTAATCTCTCCACATCCAATACTGTTTGCTCTCCACATTCCTAACATTGCTGTTTGCCTGATACTTAAGTACATAGAAATAATAGTACAGCATACATAATAATTGCTTTAGAGACTGCATACTTTGTTGACCCTCTCTTTCTCAACAAAATAACTAACAATCTGTGGCGAAAACGCCGCTTTATTGCCCGCATATTTTTTGTTTATCTTCTTAACATTTCTGTTCGCCTGTTACTCTAGTCATATATTTATTTATTTCATACTGCCGTGACATAACTACTTTATAGTCCGCATGCTTTTTATTTATAATATAGGGATATATTTACTAATAATAATAATAGTAATATAGGGATATATTTACCGCATGTTTTTGCATTTTCGTCGTTTTTTAGCGCTGATCGCCTGCTACTTCAGCATAATAATTTTTTTTTTTACTCAGTTTCAAAACACCGCATACTTGCGACAGAATACATTAAAGCTAGTAGCAATGTTAGGAGCAAGGAAATAAAAAGTTGTCGGTGTATACTTCTGTTCGGTTCATAATGCAAATATTTGATTATGTGCATTTATAACATATGCATATTCGTATGTCCTTGAAGTAAAATTGGAACCTCCTCTTAATTTATTTGTATTTATAGATGCTTTATCTTTTTCCAGTTTTTTTCCTGGTTTTTATTCATTTCATAATCAAAAATAATCATTCAATTAGACAATTAAGACAATATTTGATTAGTGTAATAATGTGATTTACTTCTTGTACTCATACCTACCTTATATTTTCTATTTTTATTATATTTTATCAATTAAGTGGCAACATCATAAGCTCTGTATAGCTGCTAATCAATCGTATAGATTATAGGATTATAATTGTTTTATTGTTTAACATATCAAATTAATATCTACTGAATTTGAATCAATCATTCGATTAAGTGTTATTTTATTGGCAATAAATAATCTTTGAATTATGAGATTTTTTATAAAAATGATTAATTGCTGTAATATTGTTATCGAGCTTTGGTCATCAATGATTTCACTTCACTTCATATAATAAACTGATTGGTTTTGTAATGTATGTTTTTATTATCAAAAAATAATAATAATTAAATAAATAAGAACAAAATTTATTTATCAGAATTTGGGAATCTATAGCCGTTGAATTAGGGCACAACAAATGTTATTAATACGTAGAAAATACGGAACATTAAGTTACAGGAAACAATTTAAACTAGCGCATTAACTGATAATCATGTCATCACCTCACTATAAATAATTCTCATTTGACATCAAACAGAAATTATTAAATAGAAACCATTTAGAATATTTATCTATTCTGTTGTTGATACTCTTAATATTTTACT
Source organism: Penthetria funebris (assembly GCA_027564355.1). NCBI lineage: Eukaryota > Metazoa > Arthropoda > Insecta > Diptera > Pleciidae > Penthetria > Penthetria funebris. The sequence goes on along the minus strand of JANSTX010004981.1, from coordinate 17,298 downwards.
TTTATTTTACATTTTTTAAATAATTTTTACCATTTTTAAAGTCTTAAATAGTGGATAATGATTGTCATGTATTTTTTTTTAAATTAATTTTAATTAATTATTAGATTAAACTACTATGTAATAAATTTGTAGGATATACTTAATAATCGGTTTAGATGTACAATAATTAAATATATTGTATTTGAAAAACGTAATTATTTGAAATAAAAATAGATGTAAATATTAAATTATAAAATAATATATGTTAGTATTAGGCGCACAGCATTTAAAAAAAATTAAAATAAATTTGAAAAATATTGGTTTTTAAAAATGACCAAAAATGCAATAATTCGTACGTTCTACGATGTGAGCAGAAATTATAGGAAGTGACTTGTTAAATAACTCCCGAACAAATTATCTGAAAAAATGTCATTTCAGTATCAGGCAAGCAGCATTTCAAGGAAATGACAATTATATTTTTAGTTTCAAATATACGCATGCCTCATAAATTTATTATAAACACATACAAACGAACCAATAAATTTTCAGAAACAGATATTAACGCCATTTTATTTCAAATTGCTTATATACACAAAAATAGACTAAGCAAAATGGCCAAATTTTAAAATGCAATTTTTTAAAAAAGCAAATAATGTAAAAACTGCACAACAATCGAGAACCAATTAGATTTGTGATATATTTTCAATCGCCATTTTAAATGTTTTGAATTTTTCAAATCAATTGAAAATAATGTAGACCAATTTTTGGAAATTTATAAAAGACATAATGAAATTTAAAAGACAATTGAATGGGACGTTTTACTATTAAAATTATTGTTTTTAATATTCTATATTTTCTGGTGGTATTATAAGGTGTGGTTATGTTTAAAACTCGATATTTTAGGTAATATTTATAATAATAGTAAATTAGAATGTACTATGATTGTTATATATTTCTATTTTGTTATAAACTCTTTTAAAAATCTAATTCTAATTAATTATATGTTTAATCTTTAAGATTTACTGAATATTTGAATCTTCGATATGAGCATAAGATACACTACATAATTCAATGCATTTCTCCTCAGACAACAAAGCTGTGGCTTTATTCGAGATATGTTGAATTTTTCGTCACAAATTACATTCTAGAGGTTGATGGAAATCTAGTTTCTGCTAGAAAATGACTACAAATTTGCATTTTTGTACTTATTGTATGGTTTTTAAAAGCGCTTATGTTACACGGAAAATACTGGGACCGAACACCAAGCACATTCATGTTCATGGTTATGTTTTACACATTTCTTATTCTTCTTTGTTATGGTTCCAAAATATTACTAATCATACTTCTATTTTGTTGGACAGTCATTAATAATCTTCATGTTCATTTTAAAAACCATCAATAATTTTTCAAACAATATTGGTTTTAATGGCAGCATTAGTAGAAAATGGTATAGGACGTATAGAAAATGTATTATATCTTTCATGTGTAACAGAAATATAGGAAAAAGATGAAAAACTCATTAATAATCAATCTTAATATAATCGCCCGTCTAAAATGAATTATACAAACGTTCATTTTTCTGTGTCAATTTGATATTCATAAATCTTTTTTCGCCCTTCTAATTATAATAAATATTACACAACAGTATAAACTGTCAGGGCTGTCTTTAACTAATTATATCATACTGAATTTAATTTTATCTTATCATTTAGAGATTATTTACCCTAGATGTATTTAATTACTCGCAATACGTTTATACATACCAGATGGAAAGATATATTCATAACTATATAGGAAAATATAGTTGTATATAGAATTTATTAAAAAAAAAAAAATCATTAAAAATCTTTGTTTGTACCCTTATTTTATTACCACAACGATATGAAGAAGTGCAGGAAATTTGATATCATACACTATATGTAAAAGATCAAATATACATAACATCACGCAATTAAATTTTCAGAATAGAAAAATTTTTTTTTTGAAAAAAAGGTCCCTTCCTTATGTGTTTATGTATACTTCGAAATACAAATAAAACAAAAAAAAGATACCCATTGGATTTTTTCACGTCAAACAAAAAAAAAAAAAACAGAAACAAAAAAAAGTGTCAGACACAAACAGGAAGCATTCATATTTTATCTTTTCTGTATTGTCATAGTTACATTAGAAACAATAGAAAAAAATATATATATACTTTTCTATATACAAATGCCTATATTATGCTCTTTGAACCCAATCTGGCACTTGTCACCAAAATTACTAAAACAAACTGTTCCATAATGATGATATGTCACGATAATGTCCTTTGGTTTAACTGACAGAATCAGCGGGGTGTCAGTATTTTATTTACGTTATGTTATATATGTTGTCATATAAATATAATGTAGAATTTATGAGTAACTTGTCTAATTTTATTTTCAGATACAAAAAAAAGGGAACAGTGCGATGAAATGGGGAAAGTTGAAGGAAAATTTAGAAAACCAAAAAAAAAAAATAAATAAAAGCAACACAATATGAATTATGAAAAATGAATTTCATGCATGGTTAACTAAAAGGACATTATTGTAAATACTATTAACTAAATCTTTCAGGATTATGGGTGCGTAAGAAACCTGCCCACTTGAAACTTAGATTCATCAGAGGTAACTCAATAATAATTTTTGATAATTATTCATGCATATTTTCATCTGGTTTAATAGCTTAAGTCGACTATGCGACACTTTTGCAAACAGATACAATTAAGTATTATTGTATTTTCATCGTGGGATACTAATCTATAGGTATGCACAGGTAAAAGGATATGTACAAAGAGACCAATTTAACACGTTGAATATACAACTTTCAGCTAAAATAAAATAATTACAAATTAGACTAAAATGACCTAGGGATTTATTATCCTAATTTCTAGGTAAAAAAAAAAGTATTAAAACATATTTTATAATAATTACTAATATTTGAAAAATACTGTTGAGGATTGTATATTTTAACATTTTATAAGTCTAGAGTAATTAAGGTTTAAAAAATATTAGTGTGCCACAATAAAAATAAATACTTTAGTCATAAATTCAAATGATTTTATACTATATAATTGCTAATCATTTAAATATCTAAGGATTTAGTTCAATATGGATATAGCAGATGTATCGGATAAGAAAACGTTTTGTTTGTCCAGTTAATCTGTTAAATGAAACGATTCTACGAAACTAATATAAAGCCAATAAATTGTATTTTATTTCACCAGAATACGTTGACGAATTTTGGATTACTTAACAGCATACACGTTAAGGACTCGAAAAAAAAGCGTCTATACTGTGAACTGCAAAATAATAATATATAATGAGATGCAGCAAATGAACATGTTGACATATAATTCTTTTATGACTTAGTGCCTAATTTACAGAATTACGGTTAAAAAAATATTTAAATAATTTGGTTCCAAGTCTGTCCATAAATAAATTTAGTTAAATAAATAAAATATTTAGAATGCAACGATGCACCTCAAAGTAGCTTAACATATTGCAGTGGGACAATTTAACAATTATGTCATCACATGCTGCTTGATTATTAATTGTTCATTATAAAAAAAACTGCTGAATGTGAATTTATGTTACATTATTTTCCAATGGGCTGTAATACTGTGTTTTTTTTTCCATTTACAGTCGATATCAATTCTACAGACAAACGTGTAGGCTTCCCTTAAATTGAGTTAAGTTATCTTAAAATTAAGTATGTGTAATATAATCAGTATTTTATTTATAAGCAGTCAGAATAAGTGGCACAAATTAAATGGTCTAATGTGACGATAAACTTAAAACGGATTTTTTTTTTCGTTCCAGACAACAAGAAGACATGAAATTGAAACAGAAACTTAACCACAGTATCTATCTTATACATAATTTCGATTATTTTCCACTTGTAACGTCAAATTAGCATGATGATTAAGCAACAACTAACGTCAGCGTACAATCATCAACCATTTATAACGCCCAAGACTCACTGCAGATTCTTCTTCAATATGCTCAATTTACATTAATGCAATCAACTTTTCATTTCAACATTTAATTCTTTTTCTTTACTTCTTCTTTATCTTATAATTTATATAAATGCATTATAATGACAAGTAAACACAAAACCGCCGTGTAAAACGATATGTCTGGTGGTGAAAAGACGATTATAATACATGACAGCAGAACAACCATCTTTTTAAGAAACAATCTAAGAAGAACAACCAACACGTACCTTCTTCATCTGCTTCTTCTTCTTCTTCTTCTTCTTGTTCTTCATCTTGAACCCAATATAGGAGATGCATAAAAAAAAAAAAATTAAGAAAAAACTCTATTAACATTTTCTACATGCACAACAGCATGCTGATCTGCTAAAAGTATAGATATTTTTAATTTTAGCTGAAAGCACAAAACAACAAAAAAAAAATAAATGTTGTATGTTAAATTTCCTTTGGTGTCTAAAGAATGGTTCTGTTTTATTTTTTATTGTTTTGTTTTGTCAGTGGATATATGGTTGCTTGAAACAGTAACAAGCTAAGTCAACTAAAATTCTGACAGTTTCTAATTTTGTCAGCAATGTTTCCATTCTGCTTTTAGTTTTTTGTTCAGCAGCAGTTAATTGTTGCTGGTTTTTTTTTTGTAAAATGTTCCTTAAGAAAATATATTTAAAAATAGGAAAGAAAAAAATCAATCGAGAAGAAGAAAAATAAAAATAATACAACGATTGTCCCTTTAAAAGAATTTTTTTTATGTTATGCATTTAATAACATAAAAATAGTTTAAATATTTTAAACAAACAAGGACATTAAAGCTTTCAATTAATGGAATTTCATGTCAATATGTTGCATAATAAGATGTTTATTGTTGTGTATAGCTGGAAAAATGCTCATTGTGAACAACTGTAAAAAGTCAGACACCATTCGAAGTTTTGAAAGTTTTATGATAATTAAAAACATAATATTCAGACAAGAAAACAAAAAAAAAAAAAGCTTTACAAATCCTCGCTGCTGAAAATCTAATAAAACTTCTTCGATATTTGAATTTCCAACAATTTTTTAACTTTAAAAATGTAATTTCTTCTAGTAAATTTATACAACGTGCCACGGTTGCAAAGTTGCATGTCATGATGTACGGACTAAAATGGGTCAGTGGAAAACTCTAGATTTTCCATTGATCAGAAGTCATATCTTCTGAATCAATTGCTTTAATTTTCATCAATTGTTTTCATATCATTTTCGCCTTTCCTTTGAATTTGCAGTTAAATTTATTTGACCACAAAATTGGAATTTATTCAATAAATCTCACAATCGGGATATTCTTCGATTAGCTGACTGAAGTATTATTTCCACTATTATTTGCTTCACTGCCATTTATTTGGTAGAGCAAATTTCTTTGAATTTCATTAAAGTTTATTATTATTTGCAATTATTAAAACACTTAAAATTGAGTCTATCACAGGATACAAAATCAATTTGAGATGCGACTGAAATGGAAGTTTTGCGATCGATTAATGAACATTCTATCAGAGATAGAATCATAAATGATACTATACGAGATGAATGTTAAATTCAGAACATAATTAGATGGACAAGATCCAGAAGGCGATATTGAAGAGATCGTGAATATTTGATGCCCTCAAGAAACATCACAAGAATAGTCAAAGAACCGTGTTCCTAAGGTAGGCGGCCAATGGAGCTATTTTGATATCATAAACTTGGAAAATCGAAGTTGAAAAGAATGTAAGTAATTAACAAAGTAACATTGTAACATATTCTCCCATTTATTGCTTTAGATAATATAATTCCGAGTACATGTATTACTATCTACTCTATCACGTACACAAATTATGCAATCAAGACATTAATTTGGTTCGTCATTGACTTAAATTTTGATCAATTTTAATGCTTCGACTATGGCAAATTATTATCTGACTTATATATGACTCAATAGTTTTTTCTTGACTAAGGATCGTTAAGATTTGTTTATGCTTCTTAATAATGTAATTTCTGATTGGAATGTAAATAGATAAGAATAATTGTATCTACTGAACTTATGAAATGATTTCATTTTGATATAGAAACTCTTATGTATAATTACAAGTACAAGTTTGATAATGACAAGAAAAAACTATTCGAATAGATAATGAAATTGAAATGTTACTCGTATACTATTATTTTATCGTACATGCCATCTTGTTCAATGAGAAGAAAAACACAGATTACATACATAAAATATAATTAACTAATGTCTTCCAAGATATAATGTGACAATACACAAAATTTTACTAGACAATCTGTTTCATGAAAAAAATATAATTAATGACGGTCATACAGTTCAGTGATTATCAATTTGGAAACCCTAAACTAAGATTGAGTCTTTTTGAAAAATTATGGAACATATGTTGCAGCCGCATATTTAATGTCATGAAAACCTTCCTCTTCCTAATTGTAATATTATCTTTTATGTACGTAATTAGTTGTTATATAAAAGCATTATAAGTAATGTGAGTAAATTCAATAGGGGTATATTGTATTACTATATGATTTTTATCTGCAGTGATAAGAATATCCATAAAATGTATAGCAGAAATAACATATCAAGACAAAAGATTCTAGAGAAAAGTATCAAATATGATATGATATGATTACCGTGATTTCAATGAAGATATGTGATAATGGTTTTGGACAGGTGGCAAGAGTTTTGCACATAATGTATGATTGTAACGTATGCCCATAAATATTTGGAAAGTTACTGCGATTATTATGTTTTTTCAATCTTCATTTAGAACAATTCATTATTTCGTTTGACATTATAAACTAAGCTTGCAATCGTTCACCGAGCAGATAGGAGATATTCAAAATTATAAACTGAATCAGATATTATCAAAACAGTGCCAAATAAACTACAACTGAAATTGAAAACAAGTCACACGATGCGAAAATTTTATTGATGAATTACACATAAAGAGTCTATATAATAATAATATGAGAAAATTAGTCAACAGTAGAGGACCACACGGTGATTTCAGACTATATGGCTGAACATCATACTAGAAAACTGAAGCTGGTATTATTTACAAACAAGTATAAGAATGAAGAGTTTAGAAACTTTCAGCAGAAATCAGGTAACTGGACGTAAATTTGGATTAAGGTATATAAGATTATGCATTTTATTCGCACTAGACAGGAATTTTGCATTGAACCACATAACAATTAGAAAGAAATGGAGAAAATCACTGTTGGATCGGCGATGGTTGTAGAAATGCAGATGTTTACACTATTCACAATTTGTTCATTGGGAAGATTTGTATTAAATTAATGGCAACCACATCGTATAAGATGAGTTTTTATCAATCGATTTGAAAATATTGATTTTGGTACAGTATTAACATTTGGAATCGGGAACATATCACATTGCAATTTTTATTTTTGATGAAAATTGTTGGTGCAATTCATAGGCTTGTGGATTTGTGTCAGGAAATCATAATCTTTAGAAGATGAATTTTATTAAATTGCAAATATCTCGGAAACGGTTACAGATAGAGTTTTCGTGTCTGAGGATGAAATACGAACGATACCAGTATGCTTGTAATAACACGAGTAATTTTTGATGAAGATTAAAATGTTTTTTTTTTATTTTTTTTTTTTTGCGACTTTTATGTTAGAATTATGTCCACAGTGTATAGAGGCAGGTATGTTAAATTAAGAGGATTAAATCGTTATATATTAAATTCGTCTCAATAATGATCATACTATTGGAACCTTAAAAAAATGGAATTTATCATATCGCTGTTGTAGGTTCGATTTAAATTGCAGTACATTTTAGACTCAAGTTAATTTGTGGCGAGGACCAAGTTGTGTAGCATGTGAGCAAATTTAGTATTTCTTTTTGTCCTCGATTTGAAATTTTATGCTTGTTCGATATTACCGATGAATAATCTAACTTTGTAATCGCGGGCGAAAAAGTTGCGCTTATATGTATTACGGTATTTCGTTAGTCTCTTCTATTTTCATGGAACTTATACATTAATTATTTCTATTTACAACATACATTGTTGGGTAAAAAACCAACAATTTTAGCTGCTAAATTTTCAAGTATCGATACACAGAAGCGTCACTGTTTTGTGATGTATTTGTGGCATTGTCGAGATGGTTACTATTCATCAAAGTGGTTATCGAGTTTGTGAGATTAATCGGGCCCATTTTTCCTTTGCATTTTCTATAATTATTAACATGTTGCATATATTTGTCAGATCGATGAGTTGTTACATATAAAAAGTCAGATATTAAGAAATACCAAATAATGCCAGAATACTTGACAATGGTCTCACTGCGGTGTCCCAGTTTTTACTTAACACAATTATACATGTTAGGTATTTTGTTTTGTTCAAACTTCCGCACCTGATTTGTGTAATGTCATCCGTACTATTCATAATTTTTTTTTTGTCAATCTACTGACAGAAATTAATTCGAATGAAACACTCAACAATATTCACTTCTCGTTTTAGACTTTGAAAAACTGGTATGACATCATCATAACCATCAATTTTATTAAAAATTCTACATTATTTTATTTATTTTATCAATTATCTTCATTGTTATATACAATTCGTCTTAAAGAATGAAAAATAACAATTAATATAATTATTATTTAAGTTTCTTTGAGACATGTCATGTTTCAAAATCCATTATTTATGCTAAGTGCGAAATGTCTGTTAAACCGTGAACAACATAACAATATAGCAAACAATAATAACAAAACAACAACATAAAAAAAACATAAAGAAGGTAAACATCAAGAACAATACTTAAGGCTGTCAATCAAATGTTGTACATTGAAATATAGAAAGAAAAAAATGTCTTTTGTTGGTTTAAAATATTATTAACTTTTACTAACAAATTCTCTTAGACAGTGGGCATAGAATTGTTTTCAATTCAACAATCAATGAATCGGTGATGAATGAACTGACATACTATAACATCTTCTTGAGGTTAATCAATCTTATATTTACGGCTACACGGTACCTTCGGAACACGATCATAGTATATATCATATATGTCAATTCTTTGACGTATTATAGTTGCTAAAAATATAGGTGTCTTGTTTGTAATATAGACTTGGTATGAATAAGTATTTCAACAACAATCTTGTGGTAGCTGATGATTTATATACAAAACTCTACCGAATTATTTAAATGTTTAACCAATCAACTGTTTGTTAAAAATTAGTGTAGTTTTTCGATTGACATTTGTTTAACATTAAGTATCAAATTTATAACTATTTAATTAATGTGTCATTTGCGTCAATTTCTTGATGGAAGCAAATGGTGCCAGCATTCTAGGTTGCAAATCGTGTCTGTTTATGTAAGTCAAAATTTGTCAACATATACCATTGGCATTATTTGACGTTATAAATGCAAATTGAAATTGATAAACAGTTTTAAAAATTTTGAAATCAAGAATCACATTTTGAATAAAATGGTTCAAGATTTAAGATATGTTGCGTTATGAAAACTGTTTTGAAATTTCGATAAATAAAGAAAATCAACAAATGGCGATCTTATCGCAAATTTAAATAGAAATAGTGGGCATAATAAGGCATTAAAATTACTGAACTGGATTTTTGTGATCGGTGACTCGATCATCACAAATAATTCGAAAACTTTATGCTAATCACTTCAGAAAAGATAAACGAATTATACATCATCATTGAATGTGTTTAACATGGAATGTGATCAGAGTTCTGAACTTACGTAGTAAAAAAAAAAGAAAAAGGAACCTAATTTGCGTATCCTAACCATTATAAAATTCATTTATGTGTAAAAATACAATATGATTTCTGCTCAAAGTATTAAATTACATTTTATTATAGAAATTATTCATTCGAATGTAATCTAAATCGATGTTTGTAATGTTAACAACATTTAAATTTTATACTTCTTCTTTCTGTGAATTATTCATTTATTTCCCAAAAAATAGCACCTTTTAAAAATGAAAAATTTATTAAATGATTTTCATTTTAAGAATGGGGGTCAACATACCTTTATATTCATACAAATGGAAAATTATTCAATAAAATTCATTGATCTGTAAAAATAAATAGGCATATAACCTTCCATACTACATACGAGTACATATAAATACCATCAACAATGTATTCCCTTTTGTTAAATATTTTTAATACACAAATCCCTTTTCAGAATAAAATTTAATTCCTAATTCTAACATAAAATAAGCTGCAAAAAAAAAAAAAAAAATTTAAATTATATGCCCAAAAATTAAATAACGTTGAACGATTTTTGTTATTCAAAAAAAAAAAAAATTGAAAAAGAAATAATAGGTCACAACATGTCACTCTGACTTACCACTTACATGTCTTATATTGCATACAATGTCACTTTATATTATCCATTATAAACCTGTCAGGAAATATAATTGGCGATATTAAAAAAGCGGCATCGCTTGTCAAGCCAATATTAAAAAAAAAAAGGATAACTAGTTCGATTTTTTCTTTCGATAACCAAAAAAAAAAAACTATGGTTTTTCTTTCCAATTTATATTTACATAATTTTAAAAAGCTGACATAGGTTTTAAAATACATTTACATGATTCAAATATTGATGATGCAATTTCATTCCAGTATTTTATTTATGAACATCAATGTATAAGTTTTAAAAATGTGTAAAAATTAGGCGTAAAGGTTAAGATGGTTAAGAGGTTTTGATTGAGGTTTGAAAAGAGACGAATTCAACTATGTCATAAATCCAGATTTTTCTCAATTAGTACCTTAGAGTCTAAAGATTAGACGGCTTTTTGGAGATTGTCACGATCTTGAGGAAATGCCGACGATTATCAAATATAGTATAACTAGAATTAGATTGGTAATTTACGTTCAAAATATGCGCTCCTATTGGTAGAATTATTGAATCCTGCTGCAACTTACTATCTACAATATTTTGCTGTATCCTTTAGCAACGTACAATTTTTGGATTACATACCATATTTTCTCAAATTTTATGGTTTGTATCTTTGCTTACTAAAATTAAAGGAATGAAATTTAAAGAATGATTCGAATATTTGCTATCAGAAACAATAGTGTCTCGATTAAGTGTATGATTTGTGATTTTGCTAATTTTTTGATCTTTTTGTAGTTACTAATATTTTTAATTTTTTATACTTAGAAAATTAATTTTTGGAACAAACCAACTAGGTTCGAATATTTGCTATCAACAACAATTTTATCTTGGCTAAGTGTTTGTGTCCTTGCTAATTTGAAGAACATTTTAATTTTACATTATCCAAGTTTATTATTCTTGTGCATATTTGACGAATATCTTTCAATGCTGAGTGTTTTGATATAATTCTTTGCTGTATCTCAACTCAATTTTTCATCTCGACTACAACTACGGTTTGTATCTTTACCAATTCTTTTCTGAATGTCTTTATAGTTAACAAAGCCTATATAAGTATTATTAAAAAAAGAAATAAATAAGTGGTTCGAATATTTGCTAAATTAAATTTTTCTTGATAAAAATCTTCAGAACATTGCTATTCACGTAATTTGCACGCCACATTGTTCCTATTAGTATAATAACATTTTCAACATAATTCTATTTTTTTGAATACATATCATATCCATTTATATACCAATCACATGATATGATTATGATATATGGTATGTAATTAATTTTCTTTTTAAAAAATTTCAAAAAAATTTATTATCATCATATAATGTAATAAGCTCTGTGTGTCCATTGTAGAAATATAAAATACATTCACTGTGCCTATGATGCTATAATTAAATATTGAGATGAAATATGAATAAACATATTATTTTGAACACTAACAAATTATAATAAAATTAATTCTTTTGAAAAATTTATCAAACTTTTCAAAATGATGATAATTTATTTTAAAAAATAATATGAATATATTATGGGTCGTATATCCATCCATTTATCCACCATAGCACTAAATTATAGCCCACAATCGTAGTAACGGCGGCAGAATCAGCAGCAGCCAGTAATCAACAGCAGCAAGTTTTATATATATATACGTACATATATATTTATACATTGTAATGATTTCATCTTCACTGAAAAAATAAATTACGGCGATAAAACACGCACGTTTGAAGTAAAATAAATGGCATTATTTTTAAAATTTATGTTGCACATTTGTTTTATGTTTTTGATGGGCTTATTAAATCAAGGGTTTAAAATTTTGAAATGGAAAAGAGAAAAAGGCACTAAAAATGGAGAACCGTGAATGTACTCGTATACATTTTTTTTTAATGCGTTTTAAACACAATTTTTCTTTGTTAATTAGTACCATTAATTATGCGATATACCTTTTTTAAAAACATATGTTGTAAAGTACTTACATGTAATTATTGAAAGAATTATGTAAATTGGTTCTGATATACATATATGTAGTAATGAGACCAATAATAACATGGATTTATCTAATTTAAACTATTTCTATATGTCATACAGAATTTGAGGGACTATGAACACTTTTTTAATGCATCTCGCTTAGCATTTCGAGTGCCTGCCAAACACATTGTATGCATTGTTCGGTTTTTTTTTAACTATCACTTGCAGTTGTCATATGACTGTAAAAATGTTGTAAGTTCTTTACATTGTCTATTTGTGAATCATCAATCACAAGGTAATTGACCATCACTTTAATCGTTCGTCATTCGTTTTGAATTTGAAACATTAAAACTTTGTCTAACCTAGAGTATATCTCACTGGTTGTGATGTGGCATCAGCCTGTTCGAAACATATATGTTGTAGGCATGATTCAATAATGCTACTCGGTCAAATGGCGCACCATACAGTCACTTTACAAGGTTGCAATGGTCGATAGTACTAATGTGAAATAGTGTGTTCCAACCGATCACCTCGTGGATGTGCAGTAAGTACTAGATGACTAGTTCAATTATTCAAATTGGTATGATTCTTAACAAGATTATTTAATGAAATTAAGTGTCAGTTTTTAATTGGAAGTCATACTTTGTTGTGATACAGTATGTGGAATTTTGTATATTAATACTTGTGTGCCCATAGTTTTTTCCTGCGACAGTACGTGATTTTAAAAACAGATTGAATAATCTTGCTCACGGCCACTGTTTCAGATTTAGAAACATTTAGTTAACTAATTAAAATCTACTGATTACCCAAATTATTTATTTCATATTTGTGATTATTAAATTTTTTAAATTGGAAAATCATTCTTAAATTTAATTTTTCAATTGAATAATTCCGCCATATAATAATTTATTGGTAATTTATCCAGACATCGAAAGCACAACAAACAAATAAAAACTCATTTAAAATCAATAAAAATGTTAATAAATTATTAACTGGATGAGGAAAACAAATTTATTTTTTTAAAATTAATTTTAACATTTTCTGCAATTTTATCCGTAGTATTTTGACAGCTGTGTTGATTTACCAAAAGGAGAGAAGCGACAAAAAAACACAAAAAAAAGGAAAAATGTTACGATAAATAAATATATTGAAAGCGTTACACATAAATATTTTATTTTATATATTTTTATGCATGACATTTCATTGGGGAAAAGCTTTTTTTTGTGTTTTCTGTGTATGTTTGTGTTTTTTTTTTCTTTTTTTTTTTTTGTGAGAAAATAAACACCATGAAAATTAATGTTACAATGCCAAAAAACGTATCTGCTCACATTTTTTACTGTTTATTTATGATCCTTTTACATACTTTACGCCTTAAAATATGTAGGCACTTTTCAACACATCCCTTATTTTATTTATTTTTTGTTTTATTCTTTACTTGGTGCTTTTGCTTAGTATATTATATTATATTTATATATTGGGGTTTATGCACAATAGGTTGGGGTAAAATTCTCTAATATACAACACTGTAGTCAAAGTCTAACGAGATTTTCAGCAAAGTGTTTTCTTATGTGCTTTAACAGGGAACCTATTTATTACAGTCATTTGTATCTTTTTAAGGATAAAATAAATTTGTTGATGCAAATTTATTGTTGATTTATACTTTCTAATATATATTTATTGTATTATAATTCACGAATGTGAAATTGACGAATAATGTATTAAGGATATTAACAAGTGTGAAGGTTTTTATAATTTCACACAACATGTGAGGCGAAAAAAATATCTCACACAATGATGGACAATATAGGTAAGTCACAGAAGATGTAAAACGGCATGGAATTTACTTTTATTCATAGAACGTCTTAGAATTTTTGATCTAAATGTTTCAATGAGTCGATGATGCATTCAATGGAATAAAAATATGTTCATATTATTACAACCCTACTTTCAATTTTTTTATAACAAAATCTTCGACCAGAATCCAGGTATGTCACACATGATCTGACAGAAAAGATTGAAATTTTACTGTTTGTCATGATTGGCAATGGTAGTCAACAATGTGGTGATATTTCACAAATGACCAAATGGCAATGGCAACATGGAAATGCTAACGGTAAAGCGACATTAAAGGAACAAATTGATTTGGATTACATTCAGGTAAAATCATGATACAACCGCCCTTTCTACATACATAGGATATAATAGCCCAGATGATCGCGAGTATGATGATTTTGAAATGGTTTGTAAATAATGAAATATTTAAATAAAAAAGGAATAAAGCATTTGCTATTTTAAATAAAGCTTATGCAGTATTCAATCCTATGGGAACTGTTGGCTGAGTTCAGTGAAGTAATTTGGAAATCAGAATGTGCACTGATATAATTGTAAACAGCTTTCTCATCCTGAATGTGTATTTGAATCAGTATATTGAAAATCTGTTATTTTCTCCTTCTATCATTTATACTTGGAAATATTAGACTGACGATTTTGCTTTTAAGAAAGTATTCAGTAATCATCTACTATGAGGATCTTAATTATTAGTGAAGTGTAAAAACCATAGCATAAAATATCGAATAAAATATCCTAAATTCATTAAACCGCACAATAAAAATGTTTTAAGGATTAAAACTTTCCTATATATTGGATAATTCAAATAATTATTCAAATAGATATATTGAATAGTAAAACATTTGATCATATACGCCAATTTGAATGAATGATTATTCATAGTTCAATGGGGGTTATTCTGTGTTGGTAAATGCTTTGCAGGATTTTCATGAAATCTTGCTCCACCGAAGAATGTTGAGTTTGTTTCTTTTCTATTCTTCTTTCATTTATTCCCAACTAGTAAGTTATTAACATTTTTAAAAGAATACACGTATTTTTGGTATTGCTACATGTTTATATATAATTGAATTTTATTTCCAAATTGGACAGCAACCAATCGCACCCCTGCGCCCTTACAGAATTTCAATTGCATTTTGTCTTTGATCCTTGTCACAGACAACTATATTATTAAAATAAAGGATGATATAATATGATAGTGCTAAAATTATTATTAATTAATTTAATATTTCAATTTTATTGCATCTAAATGCAGTTTTATTTAAAAATGGTCTATCTTTGTCAAGTATTCTGCTACATATACGTTTAAATTGACGATGAAGTTATTATAGAAGTGAATTAAATTATTGACCAAGTAGCAGTAATACCTTCATGTGGTGATGAAATTGTCAGGACAAATGGGCGCTAAATTAGGAAATTAACAAATCAACTTCACCAACACAGACAACTGTACGTTTACATATATAGTGTTAAAATACTTAATTGCACGAGTAACATCAATAAGTTGCCTCGGATCAGATGGGAACTTTTTGATGTTTGAAATGACGAAAAGGCTGCAGATGGCTCAAGAATTGAACTGGTACAACTCGATATTCTTGAGTTGAGCAAAATTCGATGGAAGGGAAACGGAGTAGGACAGTTTAATAAAAGACCCGGTTAGTCCAAGACGTGTGGTTGAATTGTCATTACTAAGAGTATAGTATCAGTGGAAGGGGATGTAAGGATGTGAATGTGCTGGCTAGAGATGATAACGTTTAAATTGTTGTTTTTGAAATTTTTGAAAACTACACTTTAGAAATCCCACTTTTGGAAGAGAATGTTCCACAGACAAGACCCATCTATAATATAGTAAAGTGTTGCGAAATTTAATTTTGCACCCAAATGTAAAATTAATAGATTGTCTGTGCAAGAACTGAGTATGCTGCGTACTTAGTGGTGGAAAAAAATTTGTGCTCATGTCGAAGTTAAGTCAAAAATCTCGCAGTAGCCGTACTTGGATGATTCAGATTTAGTACCGTCTCTTTAGGCATCTGTGTTATCTCTAACTTTTAGATTTGAAAACTTAAATTTTTATCAACATTTTTGATCATTTTATTTGTGAGTGATCTTTAGAATTTATTTTATAATTTCCATCATAAATTATTGATAAGCTTTAATAGCTAGAAATTCATTCGTTATGTCATTATTATTAGCATGCTATTTGTATGAGAATGTTTCATTCTTTGCAAAAATTTTATGCACCATTAACTTTAATATGCTATGTTATAAAATATTAAAATAAATTTTATCATTTTTTTTTCTTTAATGATAGCCTTCTTTTTATGTTGATGCTGCTGCAACATAATAAATCTTTCTTTGAACGTACAAACATAAAAAAAAATAAAATTATAAATTAGATAATTAAAACTTAAGACTTATGATGATGACTTAAAGAGTAGTACATGTAAATATGCTATATTTTATTACTTTATATATGTAATTATATGGGTTAGATGTAGCTATGTAGCTAGACTTTATATAGCGGGCTCAACGATATTGTTATCTAAAAGCTATATAAATGCAATGCCACGAGCGAATGTCCTAGTTTTTTTTTTTTTTTAGTATTTTGTGTACTGCAAAGGCTATCAAATTTTATTTAATAGGAAAAAAATAATCAGCTCAAATAAATTATAAATAATAAAGAAGTCAAGTTAATTTATAACTACAAACACATAATTATTTTATTATTTAAGATGGTAATATCATTTTGATATTAATTTAATTTAATTTAAATTTTATTTTTTTAAATTTTATGATAATTTTATTATTTACATTATTATTTACCATCGTCTTCATCTATTTATGCACTCATAATAACAATCACACTTTGATATGGCAATTAATTTATATGGCTGTATGATTATGAACTTATGTGATTATTTTTGTTAAGACCATCTCAAAATTATGATGCATTCAATTTTTTATTTAGTTTTAAAATATTTTTTTTTAAAAAAATTAATGTTTTTTTTGTTTCCATAATTAAGTAAATCAAAAAGCAAATGAATGAATTATGTGTTTTGCGGCTGTCATATCACTTGAAATGATAAGAAATATCAT
>JANSTX010004970.1:0-20886 GCA_027564355.1 Penthetria funebris | reverse complement strand
CTCACATCAAATGGAAAGAATTCGAATTCTGGAACGCAAAGTTCTTCGATTACTAACAGGTGCCAGAAGGCCTAGGGTTGAATATAGGCATATTAGTAACCGAAGAATTTACCGTGCTGCGGGTATCGAAAGAATTGATAAAATGCAGGTTAAACAGGCGGTAAGATTTTTTGACCAAAATAAGAGCGTCCGAAAATGTCATTCTCAGGCAATGTAGCAGTTGGCCCATTAGATTCGGTGTGCCGATAAACCATGGGATCAAATATCCAATGCACCTCTATCATCTGGATATCAGTGATAGTCTATATAATAATGACGGTTTATTAACTCTATATCATCAACGATCTAATACTGATTCACAACTTGTGTATAACGCGGAACAAAAACATGAATGTATTTACGAAGACCTATAAATGATTATCAACCTTACATTCCTCTCTCCAACACTCCCCCACATATCCCTACTATCACTATATACTGGCTTTACCAATCCCTTTTCCCAGTAGAAATCATAATCCAAATTGCGTTTGTCATCTATAAATTGTTAATTAACACAAAGGTATTTTTTTTGTATATAATTGCAAATTACTTAATAAAGGATTTTTGAATTGAATTGAATTGAAAATAGAGGTGGACTGAGTAGGTATATATATATAGAAATATTAATGTGGACCTCCAAAATTTTGAAATTTTTAAATTGATATGGTGGTGCTGAAACAGATGTAACATAAGACTTGTCAAATGTTTGGTATGCTGAATATAGACAAACTATAAAAAATCTAAAGATGTACATCTTTAAAACTAAATATATTGAACGGTACTATTGTATGGCTGGGATCAATAACATCGGGTCCCAAATTCAAGTTTTCGTCAAAGTGTTTGTCTATAGATGTCTCAGATACATATCTACTATAAATTTTGGAGATTGTCAGATGTGGATGCGATGTGTTGGATTGTCAATTGAAGAAAGTGGAATTGTATCCGTCATTTAGTGAGGTGACGAGTTGATTATGTAAAGAGTATAGCACCAGTGGTACGCTATGGAGTGAAGTGGAGATAAAACTGGGACAAAAGATTCCTTAAACCAGTGTAAAGTGACTATGGGGGTAAAACAGGTAAAGAGGTGAACAAAAAAGAAATAACTAGCCGAAGTGCGTCACTTCGAAATCAGAGACTCGATTGAGAGAACGATATATAAGTAGTCAACATAGAGTTGAATCTCTGATTTGTTGCTACTCCGTCAATGGCGTCTATGTAAATTGAAATAAATTAATTTCAATGTAGTTTTTTGACCAATATGTGTAATGTTGGCAAGTTGAAGGACTGTTATAATGACATTATGAACATAGATTTATTATGATTTAATGTTTGTAGATAGATTGTTGATAGACAATTCCAAGGTGGTAGAAATGGAAGTAAAATGCATAGAGGGTAAGTGGTGATTTATGCTCACGTAAGTCTCCTATAATATTTGTTAGGTTCTTTGACACTGCCATCTTGATTTAAAGAAATTGAAATAATAAATCTTGGTTGTAACAAACCGAATTTATGATGAGTACACATGGGTCCGTTGTAAGTAGATACAACATTATTAACATAGTATTATAATTATAGGTAATTTTGAATGCAATTAGGATTTTATTCAATATTGTAAACCAAAGTCGTGTCAGCGTCAGAACGTTGATGGTTATTATTATATAGTAATGCAGCTTCGTTCAAATCAAATAGGTTCATTGGGTGTTTAATTCTATGATTAACCGATTCATAAAATCTGATCGGTCTATTGCATCTTCAGAGGATGGGAATTTCTGAGACCCTAATTTTGTCAAAAATATTTAAAGCCTTTCTAACCTTTCGATACCGGCATCCCGATAATTTCAACGATTACTTATATGTCTGTATTCACATCTACACCTTCTAGCTGCGGTGAATAGTCGAAGAACTTCACGTTCAAGGATTCTAATTTTTTCCATTTGGTGTGATGATATTGAAGATCAAGAGAAGAATGCATATGTCATTAGAGGTCTTATGAGTTGTTTGTAACAAAGTACCTTGATTTCTTTATTAAGTTTACTCATATGTTTTAAGATAGACCTAATTGAGTGTAACAAAAGGAATGTCTTAGTTGTAATGTTGTCGGAATGTGGTTAAATTTCAATGTTTTTGTAAATCTAATACCAAGATATCATAAGTTATGTTATTGACATCTTATAGCTTTTGGGTCATTAATGAAAAGACTTAAGTCTCTAGCCATGATTGGTACGCAAGGTCGGGTTAGATCATTAAAGGCGTGAGTATATTTTAGTTTGAAAATTAATCCTCTGGTCCAAACAGTTTCGAAAGTCTTCTCGCAGTCTAAAGTCTTCTCGCAGCTGCGATTGTTAATTGGCGGTTGTAAATTTATGATGTGATTACATCTAGCATGGATATTATTGCGTGACTGATGGAGTATCCTCTTCTGAATCTCATTTGTGAGTGAGGAAGACGTCCTTTGCTTTCAATGAAATCTATTATTTTATAGGAGAAATGTTTTTCATATAACTTGAATAGGGCGGCGAGTGTGAAATAGATCTGTAGTTGACTATCAATGTAGGATTTTTACCGGGATTAAGTATTGGAATAACGCTTGCTACTTTCACGACTAGGGAATATAAGCGCTGTTAAATATCTGATTAAATATAGCGCATAGAAATTAAACAAAGTTTTTTGAAGTTTGTTTTAATGTTCTATTAGAGTATTCATCGGCTTCTTTTGATGTTTTATTGTTTTGAGCTTAAGAAGATGTTTATGTTGTTTTCGATGGTAGTGCAGTCTAAAAGTCTATTGTGTGGTCTGGTAAAGTCATTGGTAATTAGTTTATGTGGTCTGAGAATTGTTGATTACCGAGGTTTTAATTATGACCATATTAATGTTGGCAAAGTGTTCGGCAAATCTGTGAGCAACAAGTTGGTGATCAGTTTTAGGACCAGGTTGGGTTCCAGGAGAATTGTGATAATCGTCGGTAATATATGTTCTTTTAAGTATTGTGATCAAGTCTAATGTTACTTAACTTCATCTTCATTTGACACAACATAATTTAAATAAAATGTTTCCCAGGCTTTAAAAAATTGTTGAATTTAGTTCAGTGAAAATAGGTCTATTTATATACTAACTTCTATTGGCATGATTATATTGACATTACTGAATAAATACAATTAATTAACAATATTATACTACTTGATTATTTAGTTTGATTATATGAAATTTTAGTGGTTGATTCAATTATTAAAATACCAATTAGTCCGATAGTCAATTTTATAATTTCAAGAACTTTTTAAAAATACATAGGATGGGGAATCTTTTCCATTCTACTAATTGAAATCCATAAAATGATAGTCAAAATAATTGTACAATTAATTATATGCCTCAAATAAAATACGTAATAATTTTTGGTTATCGCTTATAATGTTACAATTTATTCTAATTATTTTCAGCTTTGTCCAATTATATAATTCCAAATAAATAATTTTTTAAAAAGAAATATATTTGAAATTATTAAATTATAAAAAATTTATCTATTTTCTCTTAATTGCACATGCAATTATAATTTTGTAAATGCAATTATGTTATTGTAAATGCAATAGTTGATCTGTGCATATTATGTTATGTGCAATATTTACTGTATTGGAATTAATCGGACCGAAATAAAAACATTTAAATTAATGGGAGGGTCTACCACATAACGTTGACGACTAGCAATAAAAATATATGGATATTTTATGAACGATACTTGAACTCTTGCGCATATATGTGGTCTAAAGCATTAGATGGTCATAATTTTATTCACTGGGCTACAAAAGCAAACCTTAATAAATACAATGTTGATCATTTTCTCATCATCCATCAGATGAAAAAAACGCGTTCATTTATATTAGAGTTCTTAATGATGGATTTTGGTGTCGTTGTTCTGAAATTACAAGGGGTCTTATAAACCTTAAATGATTCAATCCAAATGCGTATGGTAAGTATATAATAGTCACTTCATTTTAAAATCGAACATTCAACAATTATATTGATCACCTCTAGGTCTGTCAGAATTTATAAATTCTTATATGATATTATTTGTCCACCATATTGAACTTGTGGCACAATGTGCAATATCTCTTAAACATCAGCATATAGAAATTACATGCATGTGACGAGTGCAAACATTTGACTTTCTATTGTAGTAATTGAAAATCATTCTCTATTAATAATTTTTTAATTTGTGCATAAGATGCACAACAACTTACTTCATCTTTTCGCATTGGATAGCAAAGCTGCATCTATAACCGTTCTTAAATTATTTTAATTTTCGTTTTTTCTATTATGATTTCCTGATTCAAATCCCATAAACGTAAATAAAAGACAACAATTTTTCGGTGAACGAAAACACAAGTCACAACACAAATTGGTAAAATGGCGTTTCACAGAGTGGTAAAGTGGCGTCAAATATTATAGTTTCGTTGTATTTTTCACAATTTTGAATTCCTGTAACAGGAGAACATGATTATTAGAACATGATTTTGACAGCAAATACTGCAATATATCTTGTACGCCTAAAAATAAAAATGAGAACGTGAACTGTACAGTATATGTAGCATACTTTTAACTCTCTGGCGTAGTCATTGGGGTATAAAAATTAAAAATCCTGTTCTATTAATTATTTTAATGCATCTTTCCTCCTCAGACAGCAAAACTGTATGTTAGACCATTCTCGAGATATTTTGATTTTCTCGTAAAAATTGTGGTTATGATTTCCTAATACCAATCTCATACGGGTAAATAGAATTCAGCAGATTTTCGGTGAACAAAATAATTCGCTAATACACATACTGATAAAATGGCGTTGCACAGCATCGTTGTCTTTTACACAATTTTCAAATTCTGTATCAGCAGAACATGATTATTAGAACGTCATTTTGTATGTCAGCAAACATTTCAATATTTCTGGAAGACAGAGGTTTGATGAAAAAAAAAACCGATCTCGAGACATTTTGATTTTTTCGTAAAAAATACGTTCTAGCGATTGTGTTTTCTCCACAAAGATAGATAAAAGTTAACTGACCGAAACATTTCGCCACGTAAAATAGCGTTGCACAACATCATTGTATTTTTCATAATTTTGAGTAATATTACCAAATTTCTTTATATTTGTATCAATACCCATTTGGAACATGGGGTTTTTTGATTTATAATGACCATACATTTAATTCTGGTTTGGCAGCCCAATGTTCTTCGAATAAGCCTTTAATAAAAACATGGGCTGCCGTAGATTTTTTTTAACATTGCCAAATTCCATAGTTGCCCGATCCACACCACTTTTGTGCTTTATCAATCACAGTTGGCATTAAACCTAATATGTATTGTATTGATGATTGCCAGACCGTCAGTATATTCCTGTCCACTTCCAAACTCATCATCATCATCATCTTAACCTTAGCCACAAATGCGTATTGGATGACATTACGACGAAATTTTACCGTTTTCTATGCACTTATGGCAACAAATGTGAACACAAAAAACCACACTGGTTTCTAATAATAATAATAAATAAATAATTGCATAGATGATATGATTACAATAGTTCCGAAACTTTTGAAACATTGCACTTTGGTATTGTACTTAAACTAGATAGGGTAGATATCTAGTAGTTACTGTTAGGGATGCTGATTAACCATACCATCAAATGTTCCATTTTTTGTGTCTCACATTATACGTTAGATTAGTATTTTTTGGAAGGACTTGGTTAGAATAAATTATCTTTATTCACATTGTACCATCTGCAGCTGTTCAACGCATAAGATTCGATTTTACATTGTGGTAATATTTCATTTATAAGTAGCCCATACTCATTTGTGAATATTTTGATGGTACCTTTAGTTGTAATTGAATATTTTGCGCTATTTACCTTAAAGGTAATACACATATATATACACTTGGGTTCTGTTGTCCAACTGAAATTAATATAGTAAATTAAAGATTCAAGAACCTGTTTCAGATTATTTTGTTCTTGTTTTTATATTTTGTCTGCATTTCATAAATATATTGTACATATACGTGCTAAAGACCATATATATTTGTAATAATAAACTATACGCTTATATATTTAATATGAGAACCATAGTCAGATGTACTTGTGTATATGTACAAAATTCATCTTCGCATTTTAAAATGATGCAGCTAGCAGCTGATTCCATTACTGAATTATGGAAGTTCATTTTTTCATTAATGCTTTCTTTAAACTTTTTATTTAGTTTTTCTTCGCTCTTATCTTATAACCTAAAAATCCATTAAAGCCTTGTACCTTTTTTACACACATAACAGCTACCGTTGTCGGTTGGTTAGCATATCTTGCACCTTGTCTTGTATTCATTATCAATTTAAAATTCATCATCTGTAAATATACGATGGTATTAATGTGTAATTACATATTAGTATTTAATGTATTTTTTTCTCTGTTTCGAACTACATCAATCTCAAGATCTCCAGTGCAAAAAATTTCCAAATTAATAACTGCTAAATTAATTTAATCCATGATGATAGAACACATATAATATAACAATTTATTTGCATATTTTATAATGTGACAAAATTTTCCAATTTATTCACTTTGCAATCGCTTCAATATGCATTATATTGCATATGGTATGCATTTTTTTTTATGTCTTACATCTCTCTGTTATGCAGTTTCTTGATTAATGTTGTAAAAGCGACTCACCTGTTATAATAGGTACAGATATAGATAATGAAACACTTATTTATTCATTAATTATATTTATTATATTAGTTTTTACTCATTTTTATTATATGCAGCCTTAGGCCATTAAAAAAGTACTAAATCTTTCATATTTATTCTTCATTTTCTTTCATAACTATCTGAGTAAATCAATTGTTATTAAATGGTCCTGGGCAAGATGTTAAAAGCGCATCAGGGCCGTGATTGTCAGGTTCTTAAAAAAAACTCAAATTTATAGCGAATGAAAGTCACCGAAACAGCCATTACAAAAGTAAAAGTCAAAGGCTATTATTGTTGATAGTTTGAACATAAAATATGTAACGAATACGATTTTCGTCCCTCCAATATATTTAAAATTGCGAAATTGAAAATGCTAAAAATTGCTCAAAGTGAACAACCTCAGTATTTCATACACTATTGAATTGAGTTATAATATTGGTTACATTAGCAAATTTACTAACTAAAATCTTATACGAATGCCAATAATCAGATATACTGAATTGCCGAATCATGCAGCGGAATCAATTCACTTAACTTAAAAGTGTAGGAAATAATTCTGAGCCAGAAACTCCACGGTTCGGAAACGGCAATGGCAGGTCTACAACTTATTCCTAAACAAAAATTTTTGAATCGTTCAATACTACAGTAAAATCACGATGCATTTATTTGCAAGGCTCAACCAGTAGGATTAAAATGACAGAACATTTTATTCCGCCGAAGTGCAAACAAGATATATTTTCATAGTATTAAATATGTCGAATTTCGTGCAAGAAAAACAGTATTTTAGGGGAATTTTACTGCATTTATTAGTTCAAAAAAAAAAGAAAACATTTAAATGCCACTGATGTACATAGAATTTTTGTGGAAACTCACGGCGACCATGCTCTGTCGAAAACAACATGCAAAATTGGTTTCAATGCTTTAAAAATAATGATTTTGATGTTGAAGATATAGCACGCTCTGGCGCGCCAAAAAAGTTTTTTGATGAATAATTTGAATCATTCTTCGAAGAAGACCCATGTCAGATGCAAGGCCAGGAGTCGATCACAAAACAGTTTGAAAACAAATTATTCAAATGCAATGAAATAGTAGTGCCGTACAAGTTGAAGTCAACACACGTTGAACGGCAGAAAAGCAAAGGTTTTTTGCATCGCATCGTGATTAGAGATGAAAAGTAGATACACTACGATAACCCGAAGGGTAGAAAATTGTTGAGTAGGTCCGGCCATGCATCAACTTCGACACCAAATCCTAATATTTATGGTTTCAAACAAATGCTCGGTCGCAATACAAGGAACGCCATGACAAAGTAATTTAGCAGCATGACTACGCTCGGCTACATATTACAAATCCCGTCAAAATCTACTTCCAAATGCTCAAATGAGAAGTACTTTCATACCCGCATTCACCAAACATTGCTACTTTCTATTATCACTTTATCCGATCGATGACTGAAGGTATATTTTTATGAATATGCCAAAAAATTGTTCGATTCGTATATAGCATCAAAAGGATAGTAAATTTTTCAACGCGAAATTCATAGACTGCCAAAAATGTGGGAGAGAGTAGTGACTGTTAGCTATGGACAATACTTTAAATGAGACTAACTTTTTAAATGAAGCCTTGATTTTTACGAGAAAAAGAAAAACAACGAGAACTTATAACATTAGTTCAGTATAGGCGTAATGACATTGGAATACATAGTCAAGAGATTGAATCAAAATTGGAAATCGATGTCGAGAGTTAGAAAATTCTTAGTTTGTAGTTAAAAGTATAAATTTGGAGTATGGTGTAGTTGAAGTCTGAAACAATAAGCGATAAAATAAAACTCCACTTTCTTTACCAATCATGGAGTTTTAGAGTCATATACTTAGAGACAATATTTTAGAGTTAGAATTCGAGTTAGATTAGATAATTAAGGTTGGTATTAAAGTTGTTGTCACATTATTTGCTAGCGTAATCTGAATTTGAGTAGGAATTATTGTCATACGTCAGACTTAAAGCAAATCTAAGTCTTAACTGGAGTAGAATTACGAGTTTAATAAGAAATTTAATTTGAGCTGAATTCCAAAAGGAGGGTATAAGAGACATAAGTTGAACACAAATCGACAACTATGGGGAGGTGTATTCGTAATGTTAACCTATTTGTAATCGAATTTAGATTTTATGAGTTGTAACTGATTCCATAATTGGTTTTAGATTCAAACTTGGAATTGAGCTAGACTTGACGTTTATGAGGAATGGGGGATTACCTTTGTATTGTAAACATGCTTTATATTTGCAAGCGTAGTACGAGTTTAAGTTGAAATTGGCATCATCATAATTGAATTTGAATTCAAAGTCGGACTGAACACATACTTGAGTTACAGTTGAATTTACTATTAAACTCCTTAACTCTCTGATTAAGGTTAAATTAGAAGAGTATTGTAATACACAACCAAATAAAATTATTTACTTGATATATAGTAATATATTTATTATAATTGGTGTTACTGAAAATTACATTCATTTGAATGCATCAACCCTAAAATATATCTAAATATAAACCCATCATATTTTACCATTTACATTGACAATTTATTCAACAACTCCCTATTTTGTGTAAAATCAAATTCTTTGAATAATTAATGAAATAATAAGTGGCAAAATCATTACAAAATGAACAAACCTTCAGGTTGATGTTTATCTATATTTTATTGATCAGAAACTTTTCGTTCCTCCTAATTTATATTGTCCTTTTAATTATTTTTCTTTTCGACTGTAATTGAATAATTAATTATAAACATTTGTTTTTTGGAATTTGACATTTTAATCAATAAGTTTGCTATGATTTACAAAAAAACGGGTATTATTAAAGTCTTATCTTCAAAGTCTTAATATTAATTAATTTTAATGAAATGTAAAACATCAACTCTTACATCATGTTGTTAGTTAGTTAGTTAGTAAACTTAAACCCCAGCATGATGATCCTACATGTACTCAATACCGATAATTTTCAACTTTCCTTGAAGAATTACTGGGATGCGTGGGAAGATAGGATATGCTAAATATCCTCTTCTTTGATGACTATTCTGTTTCCTCTTATGTTTAAATTGAGCCGAATACATTTTTCCCGATTGCATTAACCTATGTCTGGAAGATAGTCGGGTACTTTTTCAAGCCCTCGAAATATTCAGTTCTGGGCTCCATGTTTCAATGATATTTATTCCATATCATATTATCAGAATTAGAACTAACTGAATGATCTTGTTAATGTCTCGCTACCGAACTTTTTCGCTCAAGGCAGAACCGTCTGACGATTCTGTTTCGAGGAAGCACGGTAAAAGGTATTACCCTAGATGTTTATTCAAATAGTCGACAAACACAAAATTAACACCATATTTTTAGTCTATGTCACACGTTATTATTGACATAAATCGTAATCGATTGATCAGTAACACCACATGGAGGTAACGATGGATTGAGTAACATTGATGATCGTCCATTCGTCATACTTATTTAAATGTGTTTATGTTCAAATTGTGAGATATAGTGACTCTACGTGTTACATGATAGTTTTATCTTATTCTACATTAAACAATTGTATGGGTAATGGAAGGTATGTAAAGACTTTATCGTAAACACAAAATTGACATTAAATGTATTAGAAGTTCCATATTAATTCGTGTGCTGGTTCTAGTATTTAGGTGGAATCTGTTCACATAACTGCTCGACATCGTCGCAGATAAATTATCAGAAAGTGTTTTTCTTAAATTTTGTTGAAATAGAATTACCATACTGAATAGAACTATAGTCTCTCATTTACGAGTGTGAGTACCACATATTAGGGTGACCTTATTGAATACTATTCTGATAATATAATTAGGATGTAATCAATGAAAGACAAAGGGATGTTATGAATGGTTAATATTGTATTTGTGTACTATAAATAATTGTGAAGCAGTTCTTTTGTATACAAATATGAAACCAACATCCTAATGGAATTCTAGCCCTATTGCAAAAATATAGACCAAATCATCATCTATTTATGTGCAATACATAAGTATACTATAAACTGCATCAATTTTTTTTTTTTTGTTTTTCTCTCTGTTTTCTTTTGAATTGCTTAATGTACAAAAGTATATGCAGTTTCTATTATGTGTTTATTGCAATTGCATAATATAAAAGCCTCGCAGAATTGCACCACATACTCATGGTTCATACAAATTTAAATAAATCATACAAATGATTAGGATTCTCGGGGTTAAATTCTAAAGACCAAATGGTTTCAACTCATTTTACCTGATGTATTTTATTGTATCCTTCTACCGTTGTATAAGTGAAATTATCATAAAAACTCATATGAATTCATGTAAAATTTATATATTTAATGTGAAATGTTGAACGACTTTAGACTGAAAACATAGAAAAAAAGCAAATGGAAATTTTGTTGAAATAATAGCAAATATGATGAATATTTAATAAATTAAAATTGCATTTATTTTTCATTTTTCAAGTATTCGTTGCAAATTAGAGTCGAATTTAATTTATGTATATTTTAATCAATAATAAGCTTTTCGTTTAATCAAAATCATGCATTAAAATTGTAAAATACCTGTGAAACAATGACTTTATCATCACCATTTTATCATCATAAATTGTACGCCACCCCGAGCCGTAATATGTAACACCAAATTTCTGCTGAAAAATCACTTTAAACATCACTGAAACATAAAGTTGACCGGTTAAATATTTGAATAATTCGGTAGCGTGAGGAGTCAATCCATACAGTTACCAATTTGGTTGCCAAAAAACAACAAGAAATTAAACCAATATTCTTGGTCATGATGACACGCCCGTATAATTTACATATTCGTTGATTCTGCATCCGGTGGTGATACAAAGTTCTTTAAACCTTATAGAAACCAGAATAACTTTACCGCAAAGAGAGATAAATATTGGTTGAGCAACCTCAAGATGGTAGTCGACCACTCCACTCACCATCCAACAACATCAAAACTGAAGAACGAATTTTAGCAGAAAACCAATAAAGTATTTATGAAATCTCATCTCTCTCTCTATGCGAAAGCATAGGGTGTCAATGAACAATCGCCATTGTTCAAGATATGTGGTTCTATTACACTCCACAAATTCTCGTTTGATATTGTATTTGACCTGAACATTTTTAGTCTGCGCCTGATTTACCTATTAGCGATGACTTGAATTTGTGACACGGTGTTTTTTGTCACCTACCAAATTTCGCATTAATGCACAGTTAGTTTTAAAGATATGCAAATTTGTTAAATTTTTTTTTTTTTGAAATATGAGAAACCTTATGTCTGTTTCAACACCATCATCAATTGTCAAACATCTTCCCAAATATTGAAGGTCCTCTATTTCATCTATTTCTTTACCATTGATGGCAATGTGAACATTAAAAGTAATTCTTAATAAATTGATATGGTCTCATCAAGTATTTTCAGACCTGAAATTTTCCAGAAACCTGCATTTTTCTTATGAGTTCCTGGTTCTGAAATTGAATACTACCCTTGAATCTTGCTGAAGATTATTCGATCTGATATCGACTTTCTGTTGACAACAATACGCGCTTCACAGTAAATTTTTGCAATAAATCGACTCCACTTCTGTGATCCATGTGGCTCTGTTTTCCAGACAACTAAATGGTTTTACCAGAGGACATATACCTAGTTCTTTCTCCGTTTCGCTTCCATCAAATCTCGTTAAACACAAGAATATCGAGTTTGTACCTACCTCTTCAATTGTTTTGTTTCCATAAGAAGTCATTTGTTGACGTTTCTAGTGCAATTCAGTATTTCAGTATTGCGATGCGAGATGTAAACACACAGATGTCTAGGTGGTTTCAGTTAAATGTTATTTTCTATATGCAGTTTCTGCCGTATTTGAATAGATGTTAGTATGGTTGGTTGGTTAGCAGTGGCGGATCCGACTAAATCTTCGAAGGATCCCAATAACTACGTAGGTGCCGTTTTGATACCAAAAACTCGAGGAAACCCAGTTGATTCTTGCAAACATGCACATTAAATCCATCTCGTGGCGTTTAGAAAAGCCACCAAATCTCACGGCCTTATAGTTCAAATTTCCGATAGATTAAGTAGTATATGACTACACTGCAGCCTATATCTCTGCTGAGAAAGTGCTGGTCATTTCCATAGAAAGTGTTCTGTAGTTTATCTTTTATCTACGTCGCCGCAACTGCAACAAAAAGAATTGAAAGGGGTACCCAATCTGGATGCGTGGTCCCCGCCCGGCTAATGTCCCGTGATCACTGCCATGGACCTGGCCACATCCCGACGTGATAATCGCAGGAGTTCTTCCGTTTTACTTCGCCCAAACTCGGGCCAAGTAATCCTAGATAATCTGCATGTAGGTAGCCCGTTCGACCTAACATTGGCCAGTCTCATATAGTATAAGCCAGTTTGTTTGTTTAGTTCGCTAAGTGGCGGAGAAACTTGCTCCGCCAGTGATATATAGTGATATATCAAGATCCAAGCTTTGTCTGGACAGTTCGTCGGCCCTCTCATTACCTGCAATGTCCCTGTGGCCAGGAACCCATAACAGTGTAATTTGGTTTGCAGATCGACGAGTTAAGTGATATAATGCTGGCCATACTATCTGTGGCTGTCGCCACTCGTTGTACGGGAATCGAAGTAGATAACCAGAAGGCACATGCCTTCCAGACAGCAAACATTTCCGCTTGGAATACGTTTGAATTGTTTGGTAGCCTAAAGGATTCTGCCATGCTTAGAGTGTCTCAGAAAACCCCAGCTCCAACCCCGGCTTCCATCTTGGAACCGTCGGTTAAAATGATGGTATCGAAACCATCCAAGGGGTTTTCGAACTTTCACTCCGCTCGTGTGCGATATTTGGTAGCGAATCCTTTGTTAGGCAGCAACATTGGCGCCGAATAGACTGTACCTTGCGCCATAATTTTATGAGGTAAGAGGCGCAATATGTTACCATATCCATACGGCCTTTCTTGAAAAGGTCTATTGCTCTCAGTCTTACAGCACTACGGAAGCCATCAATTTTGAGTAGCAGTGCACAGGGAGCAGACACAAAAGAGCGTTGAGCGACTCCATTTTTGTTCTGTTGCAGCCTTTGTCTAAGGCTGGCCACCAGACAAGTACACCGTACATTAAGATGGTTCGTATCACTGTTTTAAACAGTCAATGTACCACATTGGGTCGAAGTCCCCATTTTTTTGCCAAACATTTTACTACAGGCGTAAAAAGCCGTGCATGCCGTTTTACTCCTTTCTTGAACATTGGTCCCCAATTCAGTTTGCGTTCAATATTACTCCAAGATACTTAGCCCTCTGCGAGAGTACTAGAGTTGTACCCCCCATCTTTGGCAACCTAAAACTTGGAATTTTTATTTTCTAGATCAACAGTATTGACTGTGACTTCCTAGGGTTGACGTTGAGTCCACATTCCCGGTCTCACGTTCTACCATTTTGATCGCAAACCCCATGATAATGCTGATCGTCAAGAGTCAATTGCCCAAGGTCCAAAAACCTTTGCGATCTCATATCTCGTTCTGCCCGCCTTAGGAATAAAAATTACCTTGACGAGCCTTCAAGCTAGTGGCACGTGGTTCAGACGAACACAGGCTCTAAAGAAAAAGTTCATCCATGGGATCGAAATCTCATTAGTTTCATGCAGCATGGCTGGAAAGATACCGTATACTCCTACGGATTTGTAAGGCGAAACGCTACTTAAGGCCCTCTCTGGCGAAAACAGATCGTTCTCCCAGTCATTGGAAGTACCTACTTTCTCTATAGATGCTAGTATAAAACTACTAACGTTCGCAGTGTCCACCACGTGAATGTATTGCAAGTACTTGGTCAGAAATTCTATTCACTTCTGTGATTGATTCTAACCCTAAACCACCTACACCAACCATTTGCGAGTTTTAAATTTTGATTTAAAAATCTAATTATAATAAAGGCATAAGCCTTTGAGCTACGTTGAGTTATGTCTTATTTAAACCTATCCAAATATTACTATAAAATCAAATACAGTATTTAAAACTACCAATACTACCTTCACAAATGATGTGTTTGAAATTTGTAGTATCATTCTGAACTCCTATTAGCATTTGAAAATATCTGCATGGAAAAAATTAAATGTTTATTTTACTGAACTCCTGTGCTGTGTCGACATACAGTAAAAAATTGATTTCTGTATCTTAAAGAAAATCACTGGTGTAAATCACAACAGAATCATTTTTTTACCAGGTTATCAGAAGAGAAATTGAGACTTCTCGGTACAACCAACAAGAACAAATAATTGAAAATTCCTTTTCCTAGCACCTCTAATTAATTCTTTACAAAATCAATTTTTTACCAGAATCATGTTGATTTCGTCATACAGTATTTATACTATTCTATTTTACTGAACTCCTATTACATGTTAAGATATTTATCCGAAACAAAATCTCTTTTAGCTTGTATTAAAAGCTTTTTGAATGCATATTTACTCTGGCAACATCGAATGTGCTAAAGAGGATATTTGTGTAAAGACATAATCGACGACAGAATGAACCACCGTTTTCTAATGATGATCAAATTTTCTATAATTTTGAGTCAAAAAAAAACTAACTAACATAGGATTTTCAATTCTGATCGCCGTAAGGAAAGCGGAGAAATAAACAAACTCTATTGACAGCAAGGATCAAGAGTAGCTTAAAGCATTTAACAACTAGTGCACCTACTGCAGAAGTATCAACTATCATGACATTTTTATCAACTGCACGACCTATTAATGGAAAGTTAGATATCGCCAAATACATGTGAGACGCTAATACAAGGGTTATGGCTCGAACAATATTGATTAGTATTATGGGTGATATTAAGCAGAATGATAAGCTTTTCGCCAATATATACGATTATCGTAATCTCATAATTGTTGATAGAACTATTGAAAGACATATTTACCTTGTTCGACTGTCTAACGATAATAAAGGATATACATTTGTTGATGATTTGACGTTTCGCATGATAATAATTGGAACACATTTGTTTCTGTATTAAGACGAATTGATTTCACCAATTATGAGTGTAAAGAATGGATATCAGTAATAACCTATTGTATAAGGCAGAGAAGAAAATAAAATACAGATGCTCCTTGATGGATCCATCGCATTTCGGATTTTTGTTGGGTAGTTTAACTTTGACATTTACCGCATTTATACCATAATTTGTTTTCCGCTTAATTTGACGCTTCGACAAAGCGACTTGGAATATCACTATGCGCTGCTTTGGATGCTATCAAATCAGGCAATAATTTCTACCAAAAATATTCAAATGATAATTTTAATATCCTTGAATATTATATTATAACATCATGTACAAGTGATATAAATTTATTTTGTCAGTTTGTCATCAATAACATTAGCAGTATTATGTAGTTTTGTGTTTATTATGGTTATCCACTTAAATTACAAAGTTTATGTCAATGACAATATTTACATTATATACCAAAAGGAATAAAGATTAATATTTAAGATTAGGTTTTCATAACTTATGCTTATTATCTATATTTTAATAAAGTTCAAACATAAAATCATACAGGATGTATATACCATAAGCGAGCTCATTATAGATAAAGTTTAACGTAAAGCATTTAATGTATTTTAGGTTTATATTCTTAAGACATAATATACTTCATATTACACTCTGTACTAACGATTTGTTATAATTAAATACTTGGTACTTGTCTTATAAAGTGAGCTATAACCATTATTAACGATTTCAGTGAGCAGTCTCACCGCACTGGTAACATTGTCTTTGGCATGTTATTTTTGGTAATATTCGATTTGCACCACCCAAAAATATGCGTTAAACAAGCTACAGATCGATCCAAAATAAGGCGTTCATGAATCAACCAAACCTAAGCCTGGACAACACGACAAATCTTAAACTATTCTGAATATTTCCCCTATTTTTATAAAATGATTGGAGATCAGATTGTCTTTAGGAATTTGACAGTGCAACGCACAAAGCAGTCATTCTAGTCATCAAGAGATCCTCCAACAAATGTTTATGGTTCCTGTATGCAGTTTTCAACCAGTAAAGATCTCCTTCCCTCCTCACAAATGGAATTCAGAAGAGGTTATTTCACTTCTCATGCACTAATAGGCATGCTAGACATGGTCATAACGTCGCTCATGAATTGACCATTGCAGCAAATTTCGGCTGCGTATGGACAAGGGATCTAATCTATAAACTGGAATACATGCACGAACTTAACGATCACCTAATAAATGTTATTTTCAATTTGATATTTTTAATTGGTCGACTCTTCAGTCGAGGTTCCGATAACATCGCTTTTGTTTAATTTTACCACTCTAGTATCCCTTTCCCTATAATCCACCCATATTCCTACTTTAGTACAAACTGATTTTACGAATCTTTTTTTTTCAGTAATGGTCCTAATTCAAATTCCACCACCCCATGGTTTATCTCCACCTCTCAAATTGTGACAAAACACAATATGTGTACAGTAAGCATTGTAGGCATAATTCGTAGTCATATGCGAAATGATATAATTATCATAAAATGTAAGCTTGCATTTAGCTATAAGTTATTTAATAAATGATTTTTGAATTTGAATTTGAAGCTCTATTTTAGATATAAAAAGTACTGAAATCGAAGTTATCCAAATATATCTATAGTTTTGAATGAATTTTGTCTGAAATTGATCACCAGACTCAAGACATTCATTCACCTTAATTTGTGACACTTAAAACATCGACAAAATGCTTTTGGCAAAACGTTTGACGCAATTACAAATGTTGCAAATACGATTGTCTAGTTTTATATTAAAGCGTCAGCCAAATTTTGCTGCTTCCCAAGATATTCTTTAGAATATAATAATTTTGTGAAAAGTAGAAACTCAATAACTATATTTATATAGCCAAATACATAACGAAAGAACTATAAAACTTTGCATATTTCACTGTATATACCCAATTTAATCAAAAAATTCAGTGAAGCGAATGAGGATTGCAAATTTTAGAACAAACATTTTTTTCCTTGCAAAATTATTATTATGAAACCTTAAAAAATGTATTCCAAAAATATTTCACCATTTTAACATCATAACATTCAGAAATACATGCAAATGCTCGTATTGGATACAACAGACGAGTATAGTCAGAGGTATTATGTCTCAAACGAATGTATGTAGCGGTAGACATCAAACAGTGGTATTGAATATCTTTTAGATACCATTTTTTTAAGTATCCATAAATAATTTTTAAATTGGTTTAACTTTTCACTTTATAGGGGGGGGGGGGGTAATTAAATACCTCAAGCTCAAGCAACCTGTAAAATCCTCCCTCATAATTAATCGTATCAATTACAATATTTTTTCTGTACTTTATTTTATTTTCAAATTTCGAAAAATAAAAAAAAACATAAACCCTATCATATGACCGAAAAAGGGTTATTTTGAATATTAAACAAATCATCCGTAATGGACAGAAACTAAAATGTTAGTAAATAAACTGTTAAAGATATGTTTACAAATCAGTCCATCGTAAATGACATTATACGTTGAAAATGACAGTATGTGCATGGGGATGATCTGTTGAAAAGAATGATTCGTCAAAAGATAGTTCAATATATCACGTTCAATATTTTTCGAATATCTGTTTCCTAAATTGAGCTGATCCTTTCGAGCACAATATTAGCCATAACTCTGTTTATCGTATTTAACAAGGTGATACCACGTCGGTTATCACACACACTTAAGTTATTGTTGTTAATATAATATACTTCACGTGTAGTTATAACAGACTGACAGACTACTTAGATCCAACTAAAATTTGTATTAGCATCACCTATATATATATATAACAATATCCGATCTCTAAGGCAGTGTGATTGTACGATCTGATATAGGTCGATCGCAAATCTATATCAGATCGTGCAATCAAACTACATGCTACTTTTTGCAGAGACACTTGGAAATAAAATTTTCAGCCGAACTAATCAGGCCAAAATTGTAAGTGCGCATCCAAAGCGATTGGTCGTACGGTTAATTATCGATTATGAAACTAGCAATAGTGCCTCGGATTGGACAGGAAAAGCGTCAACGGCCCAGGCAATGGAAAAAGAACTATGATTTAAAATTGGCATCCTGGAATGTAAGAACGATACTGCGACCAGGCGGATTGAAAACATTGATCGATTAAAAAGGGCTAAACTGGACATAACAGCGGTCCAGGAGACACGGTGATCTGGAAAAAACATCTTATCCAGTAAAGAATACAAATTCTATTACAGTGGTAGACATAAAACAGTGTTATTCGACACCGGCTTTATCGTCATGGGTAAAGCAAGGCAAGTGGTCATAGGATTCAATTCAATTTATGAACGAATGTGTACAATTCGAATAAGGGGAATGTTTTGCAACTTAACCTTAATAAACGATCATGCGCCAACGGAAATTAAAGATGCAGAAACGAAGGAAATTTGATATTAAAGTTGTGCTGGGAGATTTTAATGCACAGATGAGTAGAGAGTCCGTATACCGGCCAACAATTAATGAGCATAGTCTTCATGAAGAGTGCAACAACAATGGAGAACGTTTAGTTGATTTTACAATGTCGAACAATATGATTGTGGCCAGCACATGTTTTCTACATAAAGACATACAAAAGCGGACATGGTGTTCATCAGATGGTAGAACAAACCAAATAGATCACGTACTTATTGACGGCCGCCATACATCCGACAAAAATCTGAAGCATATGAAACCATTGACGGAGTTCGACAGGGTTATTCTTTGGCGGCATTATTTTTCAATATTATGTTGGAAAAGTACATCCGGTGGACTGTCATTAACACTGCCAACACAATTTTTACCTCATTCACATAATTACTTAGTTATGCTGATGACATTGATGTGTTGGGTAGAAATATGGGTGCCGCTAAAGAGGCGTTTGTTTTGCTAGAACTTGAGGCTTCGAAAATGTGATTAAAAGGGAATGAGATGAAGATCAAATATATGATCGCGCCACGAAACATCGCTTTTATGGCACAACATCCAAATGTAACAATTGGCCAAAATGAATTTGAAATCGTTGATAGGTTCTCCTTTCTTGGCAGCCAGGTTAATAGCAACAATGATATAAGCTAGGCGCGTAATCTTACTTCTTTTTCATGTGTGACCAAGGGCAGAGTTAACAAGAGAAACGTATAATTGGTTGCCAATGGAAATTGTCAACGGATCATAACATAATATATAAATATTTATTGAAGAGAATTACGAAATAGTTGATATCTCGTACCTAGAATATTCGGTTAAATTATTGAATGTTACTATCATATAACTTATTTTATCAGTAAGCAGTAAAAATTATACATAGGAGGTGCGCTAGGAAGTTAACTGATCAAGTTAATATTTTCATAAATTTTTAATTATATTAACGATTATTCCTTCAAGACGATACACAAATGATCTCAAATACAATAGTCGATTGAAACTTTGTTACCCGCATAAAATTACAGGTATATTATACAAAAGATTAATATAATTATATATAATATAATTATATTAATCTTTGATATTATACACCCAATTTTAATCTAAAGGTACTTGAAGGAGTACTCCAATTTTTCTCACCATCGAACTATCGCTCACAAATGAGATAAAAATGACGCGTACATTTCATGGCGATATGTCAAAGCAATCTCAAGTTATCGTGCACAATAAACATGGGAGGTACTCCAAGGAGTAATCCGATTAAGCTTGTACTCCCTCCCATACATTCTTTCAATTATAATACCAGTTATATATGTAAAATTTATTTGATGTCTGTATGCGTTATACAAACAGTTTTAATCTAAAAGGAGTAAAAACTTTGTATGGGAGGTACTTGAAGGAGTACTCCAATTTTTCTCATCTTCGAACTGAGCCTTAAAAATCAGATAAAAGTGACACGTGCAAAATTTCATGGCGAAGCATTCTCAAGTTATCGTGCGCAGACGAATGGACGGACGAACGGGCGGACGTGCTCAAATCAAATTTTTTTCAATTATAAGCACTTCTGTGTAATTTTTTTTTTCTGAGATGTTTATTTCTTGGCGTTACATGAACGGA
>JANSTX010004959.1:0-20902 GCA_027564355.1 Penthetria funebris | reverse complement strand
AAATCGAAAAATAAATAAGCAACATTAATCCCAAGGGAATAATTAGTTTTAGATTATTTGTTTTTACTCTAATATACGAATATAATTTAAATAAAGTTGAAATAATAAAAAATTAAAAAAAAATAAAATAGGACCATAACACAGCTCGTGTTATTAATGCATTTGTGTAATTATTATATGATGATGATAGTGATGATGTGATGATGATGTACCAGACTGTGTCAGTCAGTCCGAATCTGGTTCTCTTGGGAATATAAGAAACTAAATGAACCAAATCGTTGATTTTTATGATATACGTACATTAAGCATACGTAAATCTAAATGCTGAACAATAATTTATAAATTTACTCAATAGATACACATATATTTGTATATTTTTAATAATATATATCCATGTTATATATAATATATATTGAATTTCAATGAAATGTATCAGCTATACACTCGCATATATACTTTCTATCACTGCATATTAATCGGACGTATAATTGACTGTTTTTGGTTTTTAAAAATTCAATTACAATATCTATGTGAAAATTGGTAAATGAAGAGCTTGGAAAATTATCTCCATAATATTTTTTTTTTAACATTCAGTTAAAGTGAATTGATATGATTAAAATTATTATATGCAGTAAAATTTATTTTATCAATAGTATATAATTTATGAAACTTCTGGACTTATCAATATAATGCATGGTATCATATGGCGTTTATTTTTTTTTATATGATTGATATTAATGGCATGCAAACATTGAGAACAGAGCAAAACTGTGCCACCATGAGGGGTAGCAAGAGGTAAAATATTAATGAAGTTCTTTATATTCGATGTTTTTATTTTATATTAACAACATCTTGACACAATTTTATGTTCAATTATCTTGGCAACGATAATAGACAAAGTTATTACTAATTTTTCATTGACTCTAGATTTCAGCTAGAATATGATAGCCGGTCACATTCTCTTAGAGACCATTCAATTCATGGACTGAGGATGTCGTTTAACGTCATGTACAGGATTGGGGCTAAATATATTGTATGTGTTATTGATTTTCAGTTTTGTTTCACAATATATATATGTATATATACATCAAGGTTCACCGGTTCATTAGATTCATTAATTTAATAAATAACTTATTTTATACAAAAAATTTGTAATATTTGTATATTAATTCCTGTAACATTTATTTCATATCAACATAAAAATTACAATATTAAAATACATTATAATGAATAAAAATTGAATATTCCCAAATGGGGATTTGAATTGAACTGACACCGTCTGGTACATAAAAAATAATATATTTGTAATACAATATTTCTCATCACATCGATCGAATTCTTAAATGTAAGTGCTATTTAGCATAATATGAACTATTAAAATTTTTTATAAGTTATAGAACAAAATAGATAAATAATCTGTGTGTTAAATACACTATTGCGTATATACGAGGTTGTTAAAATGAATTCTTTATTAAATATAAAAATAAATATAACGATATAGTGAATTAAATTTAATAACAATTGTAACATAAATTCATTATCAATTTGGCAGAATTTTGTATAGTTTGTGTACAATACTGCTCAAAATTCGTTATTTACCGCAATGCCCATAATATCATGCGACTATACGTACATGAATATATTTATTTTTACAACAAATGAAGTGAGTTTTAGTTCAGAATACCTAAAACTACTGATAATTATTTGAAAATTCTCCGACACAAATTCAAATATATCTTTGATATAGTTATCATCACCTAAATTGATAACACATTTTATGTTTGGTTGCATCTTTATATTATACAAGCATATTTAAATATTTAGTTAACCGTTGAAATATCGAACTAGATAATATTCAAAAGTGCACAAAAGTGCTATACCAAAGTGCATCGAAAAAGAGTCTGCATCACATATATATGTCAATTGTTTAATTTTGATGCAGCTAGATCCTTTGAATATATAATGTATATTTAGTTCACTTCTCCAAATAAAAATGTTCAGGCTTATTTCTATTAGAAATTTCAATCACACACCACCACTTTGTATGTCTGCTACACCAATTGTTAATGCTATAAATTAACATCACATACATAATTATGACATTGATTTTCTCCATCTGAAATTTTCTGAATCAGTGCCAGATGTCATGATCATTTTATTTATTATTTCTAGCTTTATCCACAATAAGATCCTGTTTATATTATTCGATAATTGGAATGAATGTATGTGTGTTTTCTGGTTATTAATTATACATATACGTTTTAACATTTTATAGATGATTGCAAATAACAATTCTATACCATAAATCCACTTCGTC
The DNA here is from genome assembly GCA_027564355.1 of Penthetria funebris. NCBI lineage: Eukaryota > Metazoa > Arthropoda > Insecta > Diptera > Pleciidae > Penthetria > Penthetria funebris. The sequence goes on along the minus strand of JANSTX010004959.1, from coordinate 18,585 downwards.
CGCACTTGTTTTATTAAAACATTTGTTTCTCGTATTACACTAACTGTTCACTTGTTTTTACAAACAATTATAAAAATACAACGTATCCCCAATAAACGGGGACTAAACTTCCTGTCTTTAACTCGTAGACTTTTCAAAGAAAAGGTTTAACTTTAAACCGGTCATTATTTTTTAAGTTACAATTTTTTTTTACAGTGTATTATCTGTCAAACATAACAATATTTATATTGTTTTGTGTTTACTTTTGTTTGGCGAATGAAAGTCTAATCTAATCGCGGTCAGAAAATTAATTAAATTAAAATCAAAGCAAATATTAATGTAAGTAAAAAATAAATGTTTTAACTTTTAATAGTTATAATGATTGTCATATTCAATTTGTTTTCAAAAAATTTCTGTATTTATTCAAAGAAACTATCAAATGAAATAAATCGTTGCATTGTGCAATGCAATATTATGTAGTTAATCACAATTACGATTCAATTTTATATGACCAGTGCTTATGATTAATTTAATATAATTATAATTTGCTTTCTATAATCAAATTGTTTTTAAAGTTTTATTTAGTTATTTTTGTAATGTTAACTGATATGAACATTTAAAATGACTCGCTACATATTATTATTGTAAAAAAAAAGTATGAAATTTAAGTGTTTGACCTTAAGATCTTGATGGTTCACTTCGCTGAATTATATACGCAAATGTTTTAATTTTAGTTGAATTTATTTATTTATTTAATGTTGAACAATACACTATTTTAAAATCTATAATAAGAGGTATTACATTGAATTGATGTATTTAAGCTTAAACGTTCAAATTATTGGATATTTTTTTAGAAAACTTTTCGCATAATTGGATTTTTTAATTCTTGCTGCTCGTTATCCATAATTTTCAGTTTAACACAAAACACAATATTGAGAATATTTCTAGTAATTTTGCTACTAATCGTATCGATCACAAAGCTATTCACAAGTGACACTTGAATATCTTCTGACGGTCGCATAAATAAACAAATAAACCATATAACAATTAACAAGAAAAAATATTTATTGGTAATATTTAATGGTTGTAGGGTACACGGTGTGAGTGTTGTAAGCCAGAATAATGAATTTTTCGCATATATGTATTAAAATTACAATTTTGTGTGATACAATATTCAATCATAAAGCAATTCAAAAAGCATACATGAATATCTTCTGAAGGTCGCACAAGTAACCAAATATACCATAAAACAATTAGCAAGAAGTGAAGAAATTCATTGTTGGATGTACGTAGTTTTAGAATTATGGATGTTTACAGTTATCAATATTTGGTTATTTACCAAGTTTGCAGAAGCAGCCAGCTTTAGACTGCTAAACGTATTTTATGTTATTCGTTGCAGAACAATTTAAGGAAGCAATTGCAAATAATTTGCCGTCTAATAGGTCGAATGTACCTACTTATTTTCAATCGGAATTGTTTTTCGGTACTATTTGTAGGGGTGGGGAGAAGAATTTGAAAACGACGAATCTAAGTTTTCATCAATCACTACATTAGGTTAATATTAATTTTTTTTTTTTTGAACAAATACAATATCAAATAACCCATCTAGTTTGATGGTGAGTTATTTTTCGTATACCTGGACGACATGATGTATACCCTATATCTTTCTAGTATCGATTAGACGCGTCTGAAATTGTCATAGATTACAATGGAGTTAGCGTATTATCCCTGAATAGAATTATCTACTACGATTCTGAAATTTTAACATTAAATTGTAGTAATAGTAAAACACAAATTAATAAACTAAAAATTATTTAATTTCAAAAAAGTATAATAAAATTATTCAATTGTAAAATTATCAATCATATTTAATACATTTTTTATATCAATGGGACCATTGGTCAAATAAATGTTCAAGAGTGTTAAAGCAAATATAATTTTATGATTATAAATTTCGTCTAAAGATGTTAATGTACGTTTACTTGTAACTTTACAGTCCGCATTTAAGCTAGAAATAAAAGTTTAGAAATGCAGTTGCCACAAATATAATTGTAAAAATCTCAAAAGGGATCATGTAATTTTATATATAAAATATAAACTTACTTAGTTGTATCATCGGTCATAATTTCATTTAAAAAATCCTTAACAATTGGACATTTTGTTGCATAAGTATTTAAATTTTTACCATCAATTAATTTAAATGTTGATATCAAACTACCATCATTATTTAATTCAACTTGCATCGTTTTAAAACTTATAAATGTATTATCTTTTAATATATCATAAATATTGTCATAGTGTGTTGTTATAAATGTAATTGGTGATGCTGTACCACGATCAATAAAATTTTCAATGCATGCCATCAATAATGCTTTTCCTTCATAAATATTTGTTCCCTTACCAAATTCATCAATTAATACCAATGATTTACTTGATGAATTTATCATTAACCATCCCATTTGTTTAAGTTCGGTAAGAAATGACGAATTGCCATTAAAAACTGATTCATGACTATAAATTCGTGAATAAATACCATCAAGTAATGGTATTTTGGCATAAGTTGCCGGTACATAGCAACCAATATGTGCCATAAATACAATTATGGCAATTTGTTTTAAATAAACACTTTTACCGGTCGCATTTGGTGCACTTAACAATGTTATTAAATTATTATCATTAACCTTAATTATTGTATCATTTGGTATACATTTCCTTTTCATTTCTACCAAAATATGACGTCCATCTATGATTTCTAAAATTTTGTCATTTGTTATGTGCGGTTGTGTTAAATTATGTTCCTTTGAAAATTTTGCCATTGCAATTAAACAATCTAATTTAGCACATTGTCCATTTATTGTTTGTAAATAGGATATATTTTCTTTTATAAGTTTTATTAGGCGAACACAATAGACACTCTCTTGTTCATGAATTTCGGGATATAAATTACCATATTCTGTATTCAGTTTTTCACTTTTTAATGATTTAAAATAATGTACACCATTTAGTTGTATTACATAATGTAAACTATGATTTTCTAATGTAGATGGATGAGGATCACTGTCAGTCCATGAATTAATGGCTAAAATAATTTATTGGATACGTATATGCTTTAAAATTCTCAATCAAAATAAAAAAAAAAAAATTACTGAGAAATACATAATCCGAAGTTAAAATTGTTTATTACACTGTATACGTATTTGTACTCGAATAATGAACTCTTATTTATGCAATTTATAGCGTTAGAATAAAATTTAATAGACACATCTTTTCATATTGTCGAAATTATGCTTCGATACTATATGTAAATGTGTTTTCCCAAAATTAATCATCGTGATATGCACTACAGTTGAATGCATAGGGCAACACGTTAGATATTTTTTTAAAAAATCAGTATATTAATCATGAAGTGATGTTATTCAGAATACAAAGGAATACATATAAACATCTAACAACCAAAGTAATGGAGGATTCGTCATCATCCGTTGTTATTAAAGATTACATTGATATGAGAATAAGTGAAAATAATAAAATAAGTAATATATAATTTAAACTTACCGAATAAAAAACCCATTTCTGGCAAATATTCAACCACTATTTCTTTTTTGAAATCCTTTTGAATCTTTTCCATTTCATTGTCGGCAATTAATTGTAATTCATTAAAAATTTCTTCCAATTTTTCTTTCTTCTTGTCCAAATCTTCATCGATTCCATATTTAACCGTAAATCTATTGTGCTTTAATGATTCATCCAAATCAATAATTTTATTTAAAGTAAATAAAATATTTTTCAAAATATTATTATCATTTATCCATTTTGCCAAATTTTGAATTAATTGCAAATTTTCACCAATATTACCCAAATCCGCACACATTTCACATAATAAATACATAAAATAAATACTACGTTTTAATAGTTTCCAATCATTCGGTTTACCATTGTGTATCACAAGTTTTGTAAATATTTCACTAATATTAGAAATTTTTCTAATATACTTTTTAAAATTTTTAATTATTTCATCATTTTTTGGATGTAAACACCAACCAATAATGGTGTAACGTAAATTTAATTCGTCTATATCACGTATCGGTTGATTTAGAAATAATTTCAACATTTTGCCACCAATGGTTGAACAACATTTATTCATAATTGAATACAATGAAAATCCTTCTCTATTCATAATGCCAGTTTTAAAACCCGATGGATGTTCCGTTGATGAAAATATTTGCATAACATTAAGTGTTTGATAATCAATTAGTAGATGGGATTCAATTTGAAAAACTTTTAAATCCGTAATTATGGGATTCGGATCATTTCGCAAAAATAAATGTTTCCAATTTGTTGTTATGTAATTTAATAAATTACCTAAACATTCAATAACTCTTGTTTGATTTAATGGTAAAATACTTTCAAGATATATTTGTCGATCATGATCCGTTATATTTTCGGACATACCAGGTAAATGTAATGACATTATACGTGAACGATTTTCAATCACATTTTTACTATCACATGGATAGATAACAAAGTCTGATGATGTTACTTGATTTTGTCTGCCAATTCTATATTCATATGGTTCAGCATTTGGTGGAAAACCAGCTAGACGCATAACTTCCTTTAGGAATATTGATGTACCACTTGCCAAAATATATGGTCCATTAATTTGACGAAATACATTTGTTAGAAATAGAAATTCCGGTTTTAAATCAACTGTTTCTTGCATTACATACAATTCCATGGTGCTAATTCGAAAATATGCAGCCGCAAATGATCCTGAATGCCATGATACTGATAGTATATATTCTTCAGGTGTTGTGGATTGATTACATTCTTTTTCTTCAGTCATTATATCGTATTGAATGTATCTATTTAAATGATTAAAAATAATAATGATAAATATGTTACATATCAATAATATTGATTTTTTTTTTTTTGATTTTGCATCTGACATATATCGTGATCGAGGTACCACTGCGTGAAGGTAACGATTGGTTAAGTAACCTCAATGATAGTCATGATAATCATTATTTCTACGTTAAATTCATCATTAAAAATTTCACATATGTTACATTAACAACATATTTATTCCATGAGGCCGATTCAGTAATTTTAAAGTTTTAAATATCAATTAGTTGTAAAATTGAATTTAAATAAATTTCTAAATATTTATTCTAGAAACAAAAGAAGATGCCTTTGGTAATAAGAAAATAATTTAATTTGGGTAATTAAATATTTGAAAAAGTTATCAACATCATCTGAATGACGATGACAATACGTACTACTTAACATTTACTATTCTTCATTGAATTTTTAACGTAAATTATAAAACAATTTGTAAAATTTCCAAGTTTTCCAATTTTCACTAAAAATTAATTACACAACAATTATGTTTTTGACAATTACAATAGCGCTGTTATCTTCTAAACTGATCTCAGAACGGTAATGTTAAATAGTTCTGCCGTTCATATAACGCAATTGCGCATATGAAAACAAAAAAAAAAAAATTAAATAAAATTATGGTTTTTTTTTTTACAGAATTCCCTACCTAAATATTTGAATATTTAAAAATTGGCAAATACCAAAAGTGTACAATAATAAAATACTGATCATGGACGAAGAATGGAAGAAAACATTTAAATTGATACAAGCTAAACATGATGAAGCATATAAAACAATTGAAATGGCAATTAGAAATGAAGAAGCAGAAAATCAGGAAATTGCATTAATAAATTATAAACTTGGTGTAGAATTAATAGATGAATGTCTAGGAATTTCAGTTGCACTACCCGATGATCCTACCATAATGGATGATACATGGAAACAAGCATGTAAAATGATACATAAAATTAAACGCACAAGAGCTGAAGTTCTTCAACGAATTGGTACATTATCTGTAAAAAACTTAAATGATAAAAAACCAACATCATCAAATTCAAATTTAATGAACGAATTAACAAGTAATAATTTACGTCCCAGAACATACACAGAATTAGCACAAACTTTAAATAATATGCATAGTACAACTAATAGTATAAGTGCTAATAATAATGATTTAGAATTATTATTTTCTTGTGATAATGTAAAATTATATAATATTGATCCAACCGGTATTGTAACAACAGCATCAGAGAATTCCTTGTTACGTATTGTAAGACTTGATCAAGATATTGAAAAACATTTACAACAAACAATATTCTTACAATTAATAAATAGTTCAGAAGCAATAAAAATTAATAATTTAGAAACTGTTACAAATAATTTAAATGAAAACAATATTAAGATAAATGCTTCTTCGTCACTAACATCACAATTAATAAAATATGATAATTCATGGATATATCCATTAGTGCCTGGCGCATCACCATGTTTTCTTACCGATTATGGTGCATTTATATTTCCCGATTTACAATCGGAAATACATGGTACCGCTATTGGGCTAATTGTACCACAAGGTACTGACGAAGTTGTTTTAGACATTTTAGATGCAATTTTACACGGTATTGTTAGACAATCGGATAATATTGATGAAAGATTAATTAGATCACGTCGTGACCTAAGTCATAAGGTTTCAGAGAATTTAGTACGTGGTGCTAAAATTGTTAGTTATGGTTTAGTTAAGGGTTCCGAAAAAGTTGGTGAATTTGTATCTTATAGTACACCATATATTATATCGAAATTGGGACGTGCACCCATCGATCAAGCACCAGTATCCGAAGGTGTTACAAATACAGTTGAATATGCTAAATCAGCAACAACTGTTGCAGTTAATGTTACTGGTTACATTGCCGGTAAAGTTGGTTCGGCAACAATGGCATTAGGTAGATTCTTAGCTCCGCATATACAGACACAAGGATCCCGATTATTATCTCATACAATGGGAATTAGTTCTGAAGATGCTGCTGAAAAGGTATTATTAGAAAAAAAATAAAAATATTTTACAAATGTATTTAGTAGTTTTATTTTAATTTTTATTTTTTTTTACTATTTGCAGCAATGGAAAAATTAATATACTAATAAATTGCATGCATTTACTAACCGTTTTTGTTTTGAAGAATTATATGCTTATAATTAATTTAATATAGATTTTAAAATAAATAAAATTTGTGATTAAAACTAATATATATGTTAAGTCAACAAACACGACATTTACTTTGTCCTTATCATATGATAATAAATTTAATATACAATTAATTACAAAGGACTTAAAATCTAATCTAATAAATCTTTTGTCTATAATATCAAATATAATCCGTAAATACGCATTCTGCATCATTCATCATCTTAGTTGAATAAATTGTAATCCAAAGTCAAAAGTTACTTCGTTACATGATGCAATTTAATCAATCGCATATATCAAGGCTTTTATAGAATTATCAGTATTTTAAGGTGTTACAATATGGATTTTGTAAAAAATATTTTAACAATAATATGTTGTGACCTTTACTTCAGAAAACCGCCATTATTCACGGACAATACACTCACTTCGCTCTATTCTCTTCTACTGGTACTAGACTACTTATAATAGTTTTTCGCCACTCTTTTCTTGGGCGACCGGATCTTATATTATGCTAAAGTTTAACGGTCATGTTCGTATTTTGCAAATATATCTGACTGGTTTCATTAGTATAATATAAAAAATCCTCTTTATCACATCCAGCTCTGCGGTCTAAATAAATTCTCGTTTAATATGATATATAAAATTTGAAATATGCGTTTGAGATACTTATTGCCGAACACTTGAATTTGTGTAACGTTTCAATTAAATTTTTTTTAAAATTTCGGACAATCACAAATATGGTCGGATGCTTAAAGGTACCGAGATATTAATTATATTCTGGACTTTGTATATGCGTTTAGGTAAGTTGTCTGCATTTTAAAATGTCTTATCGCATTCATCAAATCAAGAGACATTGTAATAAAAATTATAACGAAATAAATGCTATTTGAGATGACTTCGCAGTGATACAATTAAATGTAGTTAGTTGTGCTTGATTTTATATTTTTTTTTTAGTTTATTTAGCTTAAGTGCATTAATGTTATTATATCACAAATTCGTAGTAGTTGTAGTATAGAGGATTTTTATGAAATTAAATTATCGACAATGTATCAAATAAAAAAAGAAACAAAAGGATATATTTTTCATAGATGAGCGGTGCACTAACAATAGCTGCCGGTGCTGTAGAAGGTTTTGGTACAGTTTATTCTGGTCTTGAACAATCTGCTTCAATATTGGGAACAAATTTAAGTAATAATTCGGTGAAAATTATTCAACATAAATATGGACCATCAGCTGGATCGGTGGCTGCCGATACATTTGATACTGTTGGAAATGTTATTAATATAAGTCAGAATGTTAATTACATGACTCCAAAAGGATTAGTGAAACGAACTGCAAAAAATACTGGAAAAGCTATTGTGGAAGATTTTAGACCAACTGTTCGAGGTAATTTTCGTTTTTTTTTTTTCTAATGCAATTGCTGTTTTCGTTTTCTTGTTTAATATTTGAAAAAAAAATTGTGGTAAATAGATTGGCGTATTGATGATGATAATGATGATGAAGGTTGTACATTCATTAATTATGTTAGTAAAATGATTCTGTTATCATCATTATCATGTCAATAAATCTCGGAAAATACAGTTAATTAAAGCCACAACAACATTCTAAATAATGAAATGTACTGTATCGCAATATCGTCACAAGTGGATAATTTTTTAAAATTTTGTTCTTGATAAATTGGTTTTGCGAAATCAAGAAATTCCACCCCAAAGAAGATATGCCTTCAATTCAGGTACTATAAGCATACTTTATGTGGGATCTAGTAGTTGACTAAAAGAGCCTCTAAGCATTCCAAAAAGCATCATTTCTCCATTGGTATAATTGGTGTAAATTCCATGCCATAGTGCCGATACTAATTACTTTTTCTAAAATGTAATCAATTATGGGTATACTTCACAGCTTTTTTTTTAATAGCCTTACAAACAACATATTTTTCGGTGTGCTAATAAACTTATATAAACTTATATTAAATATTAAATATTTTTTCTATGCAACTGTTAACAGTTGCAACATTTAAGATGATTACGTCGTTTTAATTAATTAAGTCATATTCTGTATTTCATTTTTATTTACATCGATACAATCAAAACAAGTAATTGAATATCAATAATTTAGTAAAAATTTTATAAATCAACTCTCAACACTATCTAACGTCTCAAATCTCTAGATTGTTCTTCTGGACACGCTAATTGATATAAAAATTGAATCAATGTTCTGGTTGGTCTGCCAGTCATTTGATTTTGCTTTAAATATGCATACGATGGTGACGTCACTTCCATACCAACACCTCGAATATCCATATGTATCCAATCAGCGCATACAATAAATTCTTTTAAAAATGCTGCAGCTAAACATGAACTACCTTTACCCTGTCCTGTATTACTCAAATCGACATTCGTATAGTTTGTAACTTTCTTTGTAAAATATTTCCACAATGGTAAACGCCATACACGATCACCAGTTATTGCACCAGCTTTATGCATCTGTTTCCACATAAAATGTGAATTTGTAAATATACCAGTTGCAGCACCACCCAATGCTTTACGTACCCCATCCGTTAATGTTGCAACATCAACGACTAATCTTGGCCTATAAATACTTTGACCATAGATAAATGTATCTGCCATAATTAAAACACCCGCATTATTTGTATCATGAATTGCTACCGATTTACCATTAAGACATGTTATAACATCACCAGGTTTAAATGACATACCCGAAGGCATATTCTCACACAATGGTATAACGGCAGATATGTTTATTGGTAAAGAAAGTGAGGCAGCGGCACGCATTGTGGCTACAACACATGCAGCACCAGCCATTGATGCCCTATATTCAGCCATACCAATTTTATTTTTTAAACATAATCCACCACTATTGAATGTTATACCCTTGCCAACTAAAAGTACTGGTCTCTCTTCTGGTTTACCACCACAATAATTGATTTCTAAAAATACTGGTGGTTCGCACGAACTTTTTGAAACTGATAAAAATGAAGTCATATTTTGCGATTCAATCCAGTCCATATTTCGCACTTCAACAACAATGCCACAAGGACATAAAACGTCAACGGTTGCTTGTGCAAATGCTGTAGGTGTCATTTGATTTGCCGGTGCGCCACTCAAACGTCTTGCAAGATTTTGTGCTTCTGCTTTAAATAAACCTATATTTTGTTTATTGTTTGCCATCATAGAAAATATTCAATTTAATATAAACTTTACACAAAAATGAAATATACATTTACCTCTAGTCCATGCATCAATTTCATGTGATTCAAACAATTCTAGTTTTGGACAATGTTTTTTAGAAGATTTACTAATATTTTCTTGACATTTCCAAATTGCTAATCCACTGCCTATAATTTTTTTTTTATTATATTTTGGTGAAAGCGTAAATTTTAAATTAATTCATTTACCCTCAGCAACTTGTTCTGGATATTCCATAGGATCAATAAATATATTTGTACAATTTTCTTCATCTAGTGTAAGTGCACCTATTGCAGCTGCAACTCTAGCATTTTCCATACCTTCATCAATTGCTTCCAATTCATTATAACCGATACCTTCTTTGCCAAGTCCAACAACAGCAATGGAACGAAATTCTGGATCAATATTATTGAAAACCTTTACAGTACCCTGTTGACCGGTTAGACCAGATTCTCTTATAATATCCATAAATCTTCCTTGTGTTTTTTCATTTTGATGTTCTCCGCTAGTTGATAATCTCAGTTCTTCTCTTTGTTGTTCTCTTTCGTAAAGTCCAATTACTAATCCTTTGGATACTCTACATTCTTCGGCCATACCAGCTGCATAACTACAAACATGATTTTTTACTAACGATGTAGATTTTAATAATCTGGGAGTGCTTCCAATTATAGATATAATCGATTTCATATTATATTTATATAAAAATAAAATTATTGGAAAAAAAATGTATTTTAAATTATACGTTTGATTTTTGCAATGAAAATAATAATTTTTTTCTGAAAGAAATGCCTACCTAAATATTAAAAAAAAAAAAAATGATATAGCAACGCTTTGACCAAAAGTAGTTAAAGTGTTTTTAAACAAAGTACTTTAATAAATAAATTAAGCATATTTACCAGTTAATTTACTATCTACACCTTTACTCCAACAACTAACAACTGTCATTGTCCATGATCTCTGATCAGAACCTTCACTTCGTTTTAACTACTACCATTGGCACTAGACTCCTGGACGAGGGTCTTCTTTTACCCTAAGTATTCAATTCAAATGCATATTCTGCAATATCATGGTCGCCTTAATGTATTGCCAATCGAAATTCACTTTCTTTGGTAAACAGTACTGTTAACCGAATTCAAATCCTATGGTGATTACTTGAAATTGAGACATCTTAAAACTTTTACTGATTTTTGCGACGACTACCAAACTATTTAGCACAACAAACATATACGGAACCTTTTGTATGCAACACCTGACATTAATGCAGCACTACTAACTGTTGCCAGAAATTCCGAAACATTGAAAGTCCTCTACATCACATTTGAAACAATAATTATTTGACTAACTTGTGAAATGCGTTTCAGTAGTTGTTCCAATTTATTTACCACCTACCTTTAAATATATGTCAGTCAACTATATGTAATAGACCAATGACAGACCTTTGTCTTACCTTTAGGTATATTGTAATACTGATTTAATTGCATCACGATTGAGTCTTTGATCATGTGAACTTTGGGTTTATGGAGTAGCTCATTAAACTACTCATTTCATCTTTATGTTTGCTGAGTCTCATTTGCGATCAGCAAACCATCACTAGATTCAATCAGATATTCTGTTCTAAATCGTTGTAACCAGACAGTCGTGTTTCATTTTTGATGTTTCTCGTGGAATTAAGTTTTCAACAACGCGATATGCAAACACACAATTGCCTATAGATTGATGGAGTTGGATCTGATATCCATTTAGGCTCCCAAACGCACCTATTCGCATTGGCAAGTTTAGCCATGTTTGAATATAGATGTTAGTATAAAAATAAGGTCGCATTGGAGGAATTGCAAGCACTTCTGGAATTCAATTGGTTTAAGGACACATATCAAATACGTGTTCACCATATAATTTAACAGGACATAATTAATTACGTGTTCATAATGTAATTTAACGCAACGAAAAATTGATTACAGATTTTATTATTGAAAAAATAGCATTACAAAATAAAAACAATAATATTTTTATCCCATCAAAATTATGTTACCCTAAATTTGTTGGATTTTTTCTCTTTTTCGGCAATATTTCCAAACTGAATTTATACGTTTTTAGTTTTATCAGTCTTAAATAATTGATACAAACCATAACAACCAAAAACTACTAATCCACATTTTGCCGTAACATTTATTAAACGATTTACCAATTTTGATTGTGGTAATTTAAAAAAATCCTGTATTTGTTCGTTTGAAACTTTTTGCCAATTTGCAATAATACCAGGTGAATGACCAATGCCAACAACACCTACAACATTAACTGGTGAAAATTTACCGTTAATTTTATTTGCTCTAAGTTTTGCAGCCGTTTGTAATGAATGACAAAGTATCAGATCTCGTTCCTTGACAAATGAATTATACAATGATGTCATATTCCGTTGCGATTCTTCCATTGGATCGCCAAAAGTATTTTGATTTTTGTAATTCTCAACGTCTTCTAAGGTAATTTTTGATTTTATATTTTCACTTCTTCCAAACATAAGAAATAATGACATTTGAATTTTTTCAAATAAAGTTAAACCACCAATAGCCCGTTGCATGGTTATGAATATGGAACGATCGCCTAAATAAATTTTACAATCATTAAGTTCAATTGCTTCAGCTACGGCTCGACGACATTCACCGCCTGGTGCAATTCCTAATTGCTTTGTAATATTTGCACTAATATTTAAAAATTCCATATATAACATTCCATTAAAAAATCCATGTTCTTTAATTATATCAATTTTTTTGGCCTGTGTCAATTCTCCAGCCGCTTTTAATAATGTCACCTCATCATATTGTAAAATGTGTAAACGTAAAGGACATAATTCAAGAACTAAAATGTCTGGTTTAACATTACGCATAACAAAAGACACATCATCCTGGGATTTTAAACTAAAATGTGCTGTTCCAATTAGGTAAACTTTGCTGCCATTTTTTGCTTTCAGTAATTGCACAGTATCTGGTAAATTTTTATCGAATTCTTCAATTGTATTATAAATTTTTACATTTGTCGGTAATGTTGTTGAAATCGACGATGGAGGGTTCATAATGTTTTAGGATTTTTTGGAATTTAAAAAGTTAGGTAAAAAAAAAAAAATAAAAGAATTATAATATTGAAAATAAATACATAAATTTTAAAAATTTTTAAAATTAATATTTTGAAATGAATGCCAATGATAGTTTGTTTTTGATATTAAAGAGTGTGATAATGAATTAGATAACAAATATGAGGTGGCAGTTTTATTATATGTCAGAAATAATGATTCGAGTAGACGTATACTATATGTGTATACGTCTTCAATTATTGAGCCACCTGTATCATTTTCGTCGGTTCAAGCATTGTTCTAGCGATTTTTAGATTTTAAATTGTTTTCATGTTCGTAAGCCAAAGGTCGTTTATTAACGTTTTCACAATAACACACCTTGCTAGGTTTCTGGAATAGGATGTTATTTCCAACCGCATCCTGTTACTCTTGCAATTTTCTGTCATGTTTGAATTAATAGCAATATGTATTTACATTTGTAGTTGATGCTAATCCAGAAATGAATTGATTGAATGCAAAACGTTGATTTATTGAATTACTTATTATTAATGTGTTTAAGAGGTGATAATTTTAAAATTAAACTTTTTACTCACATATTCGTAGACTCCATCACGCAACTAAGTTTTATTTGAAAGCAACTTATTAAGTAATCCAGGTAAATCCATTTTACCGATTCTACCATTGGAAATTCGTTACTATTTTTAGAATTTGAATAGTCGTTTGTTAAACAGGCAAAAAGACATAAAATTTCAACTCGAAAATAGCTAAGTTGTAGGTTAACGTATAGGGAAACATTTAGGTCTATTTAATAACAATCAAATATATATATCAAATTGTCACAGAGCTTGTCTAATTGTTTTACGAGAAAAATCTGATAAGGCTGATAATGGTATTGATTGTAAGTGATGTTTGAAATAAATATCAATATGTAATGATTAGATGATTGACATACGTGTATTCAAATGATTTATAATATTTTGTTTGTGTATTTATAGGTGGAAATTATGTACCGGCATCAGCACTTTACCCTGATTTATCAAACTTGGCAACTGAAGTTACGAAATCAAAGGTCTAAAAAATACTAACAATTTGTACAATATTAGCTAATTTTGGACTTCAGGTTCCAACTTATATATCTACTATTAGTTTATTCAAATTAAAATAGTGTTTATAAACAAATAATTACGAGTATATAATAATTAAACGGATGAATATCTCTTGTTCTATGGAAAAATATGTTTACAGGTAAATTAATTTATATTTTGAAATTTACTGATTTTTGTTTGAATCTCATTTTACTGGGCAATCATTAAAGTTCAGCGGCAATTATACTCGAATCTAGTATTTATTTGTAAATATTTTTTTTTCTTTTGTGATGTTAAATGAATGTCATGTTTTTTTGTTTTGTTATCATAAATTTCTTAATAATATTGTTATGTATGATTAGTTATCAAAAATAAAGAAATATATATATATGTAACATTCGTTTATGTTTATTTTTTGTTATTCTTCTAAAAATGATCCACGCGGGAGCATATGGCGTCAACGAATAACCACCATTGGTCACGATCTCTGGCCAGCACCTTTGAATTTGACTTATCCTGTGGATATTTCGCTGTCGTACATATTTTGAAATGTTGTCAATCATCAAATTGGCGTCCGTTCATCATGTTGCGATGATTTTCATTGGTTCTAAATTAAAATTTCAAAATAGTAGTCGACCACATATTCTTTTTTCTCCAATCACTGCCTGGATGCCTAAGACATTAAAAACGTTATGCGACATTAGAAAAATACAACCATACATATGAACTTTATGTTCCGACTTCAGATTTCGAAAAACTGTGTTGATTGCTAGAATTATAAGCAACAAACATTATTTAATCAAAGTTATGCAGTGTTTTTTTTTTCAGATGATGTGTTATTTGGTTTTTTTTTTATTAATATCACAGAAAGAATGTATCATCTAGATTTTTTGAAATCGAAACTATATGCTGATTTGTTTTGTCTTTTTCTTCTATTATAGAATCCAAATAAATGTGCACTTTATAAATGAGTTATACCATGAATTGAACATTTAATGAAACGTTTTCTAATCGACCTAAAGTTAATTCTTAAAATGCGTTTACCTCCTCATATGATATTATAGCAGACAAATCTGCCTATGTTGCAGTTGAATGGATACAATATTTAAAATTATTTCCTCTTAAGAAAATGTGTCCATTCTATGGTACTTAAATTTTTTTTTTTTTCAAATTTTTGATCGAAAATAAGTGATTTATATTTATAAAATTTTACAGTTTAATAATGTCACTGATCGGAGGAGAAAAGGATGTAAATAAAAACTCATAATTTCTGCTATTTATAATTTTTTAATATTAAATCTTAAATAATTGATATTATTATGTCTTCAAAATATAATATTTTAATGTTGTATTATAGTTTTATGCTTCAAAAAATTTTTATTATTTTTTGGGTGACCGTAATGAAATCGAGAAACAAAATAGACTCGTTGTTTATGTTGTTTCAAAAACAAAACAAAAAAGAGGAAATAAAAATAAAAACTAAATAAATGCACAAATAGAATTAATTCGAATTAATTAAAAATAGTGTATTAATGTGTGACATTCTTATAAACTATCAGTTAAATTTCTAGTTAAAATGTAAGTCTTATTCATTTGTTTATTTATTTTGACAAATAATTATATTTTTAATGAATTATTATTATATAATATATATTATTAACGCTAATCCAGTACGAATTCAATAATTATTATAAATTATACTTTTTTTTTTTTTTATTTATCACATAAACACTATTTTTATTCAAAATCTATAAAAATGGTGTACATAAATCTTAAGAATTACCGTCTTCCAAATAAAGAAATGAAATCAGAAATTGAAATCTTTTCCATATAATTGTCAAATGGTAACTTCTAATTCTCAGTTATTTTCATAATTTAATTTCAAAATGTTAGCCCTTCACACTACTATTCCATCATGAAAATCATTTAATTCAATCATGCAATTTAAGAATATTTTTACAAGCTGCATTTATTCTTATTTTGGTAGTGAGAGCATCACAAAACAAAAACCGATCTACACGTATGCACAAATGGCAGGCAATGATCAAAAGAATATGATCGTGATATTTTGCGAATGATGTTTATAGTTACAGTATACTTTTAATTAATATAATCCATCTTAAAGATTTCAAATAACTCTGATCTCTGATATACGTAGATAAACGAGCATTTCACATTTTCAATATTTTTTAATTTGCTTAATTTAAGAAGTAAAAAAAAAAAAAATTAAAACAACAAGAACAGACGACACTCATGTACCTAGAAAAAGGTGGACATATATAATATAATATACTTGAACGTGTAAGAAAATAGAAAATGTAATATTTAAGAAATTTCCATTTGTAAAAATCGACAACTTTATAGAACACGGCGACGTTAAGTATTGGAATGTATAATAAGCAGAATATAAAATATTTGTTAAACAAATATGGTGTATTTCGTATATGGATTCTGATCATATTTCTTCCTGAG
This sequence comes from Penthetria funebris, assembly GCA_027564355.1. Classification (NCBI taxonomy): domain Eukaryota; kingdom Metazoa; phylum Arthropoda; class Insecta; order Diptera; family Pleciidae; genus Penthetria; species Penthetria funebris. The sequence goes on along the minus strand of JANSTX010004959.1, from coordinate 1,725 downwards.
ACAAGGTTGCATATTATATTTTAGTATCATCTTCATTATTACATTTCCAATATAATCATGACATTTTCTTGTAAAGTGTGTGCATACTAATTGTTGTGGGCCCCAATGTAACACATGCTTTGGATTTATTTTCTTATGGATGGTAGGTTGGTTAGCAGTGGCGGATCCGACTAAGCCTTCGAAGGATTCCAATTAGCACGTAGGTGCCGTTTTGATACCACACACTCGAGGAAACCCGTTTGATTCTTGCAGATATGCACATTAAATCCATGTCGTGGAGTTATTTTCTTATACTCATTATCTAGTAATTCTGCTGTATTATTTAGCTATCCTTTGTTAAATTTAATATATACTTAAATTTTACTCTAATACACAGATTTAGGGATCAGTAGGTTTTTTTTTTTTTTGAGGATATTGTACATTAAAATGTAAAGAACCAAATAAAAACTATAGAATTATCAGGCAAAGAATAATTAAGTAATACTATAAAAAATATTGAGTTTCCCCCATGTGTTTGTTAACATTACATGAATATCGCAATAATTCGTAACTGTCACAATTCATAGGTAATATTCAAATTATTGTCACATGTTTTTCTAATTAAATGACAACCATTACGATAGTTTGTCAAATTATTATTACTATGAATACTATTATTATTATTATTATTGCCAAAACATTTTATTACCGAACATATTAAATTACACCATCGCCAAGATACAGCAGTTGTTTCTGATTTTGGCAATAAATTCGTACTTGTAATATTATTATTATTATTATTATTATTATGAAACTTATTATGACAATTATATTTATGATTATTATTCATATTATTATTATTATTATTATTATTATTAATTTTATAAATATTGGTGTTATTAATTTTGTCGCAAATTCGCATATTAATTTCATTTTTATCTTCGACGTTACTATTATTATTATCACTATCGCTATCATTATTATCATTATCACAATTATTATTATTACTATTATTATTATTATTGTCATCAACATCATCATCTTCATCATCATCATGATCATCATCATCATCGTCATTATCAATATCATCTTCAGATGAAGATAAATTTCGTTGATAATAATTACGATCAATTAAAACAGCAGGCGTTATTATTAAAAACTTACTAAATTTTATTTTTGGTAAATTTATTGTTGATTGTGTTGCTGCATTATTTATTATTGGTATTGTCGATGTTAATATTGATGATGATATTATTGATGTTGTTCCCATTTCTGTTACTGGATTCAATCATCTTGTCGTTTCTTCTGTACCATTTGAAGTGTCTTCAGGCTTAACAATTTGATAAGTTATTAAATATTCTGGATAAGCCTAAAAATGGAAATATAAAAATAAACTGTCAATAAAAGATTTTCAAAATTGATAACATAATCATAACGAATCGATAAATAATAGTATGAATTTTTGAAAGAAATATATTTGATTGCTTTTATTTAACCCAATGAATCTTATGTTTTGTTATATTTTAATCAACTACAAGTAGTCAATTGAATGCATTTATGATTATTACCTGTTCACCACGATAAACAACATATTCTGGAAAATGTAAACCACCAGCAGATGGACGACCAATTACTGAATGATGACCAGGTGGTGCATGTGCCATTTTCATTGCACTAAATTGTAAAAATGATTTTCCTAATGCAACTCTACATAATAGTAATTGTCTGAAAGTAAATATATTTATT